>JAAAKG020141596.1:0-11819 GCA_010014905.2 Druon quercuslanigerum | reverse complement strand
TTTTTTGTAAACCCCTGAGCTGAAGCAGTACAGATTGGTCCCAATCCATGAACTGAGTACATGTTTGGACGTAAAATGGTTCGGGCATATTGAGAGAATGAAGGATGAACGACTAACGAAACAAGTGTAACACGGTAAAGTAAATGGCCGCGTGCCCAGATGCAGACATTGTAAAGAATGGTTAGGATGTGTGAATAAGACTGTAGTTTGAAGAGACATAAGAAGCCATATTAACACGAGAGCCTGCATGCAAAAATGCATGGACGTGAAAGAAGCTAGAGAAGTATGCCAGGACAGAAAATTATGGCGGCAAATGGTTAATAAAAAGAGTGTCAGTAAAGTGAATGACGCCTGAAACAAAAGACTTTAGATACTAATGTCGTGTTACTGAAATAAATAATACGAGAATTCTAGATCAATCTCAAAATTCTATATCCCCTTCCTCACACTACTCCCTTTCCCACCGAGTTGTCCCGAAAGGGCGTATCCAACGGCCTTATTTATTATGCATTTCGATGTTTTTCTGGGGGATGACACGAAATTTGTATTCTCCTGCAGTTGGGCTAACAAGAGGATATAAGCAAAAAGATTTAATATAAATCTTTCCCCGAAAGGAAAACGGCTTAATGGTGTAATAATAATAATATTTTAAAGGTACTGTGTGTAATGCAAAAGACTGTTTTTAGAATAGCTCAATTTTGTAAATAAACATTTTAAATTCTTTAACTTTTACTGCTTTTCTATTAAAAATCTTAAATTTTGAAGATGAAAAATTAAAAACACTTTAATTTTCTAGATGTTGTGATTTTGGAAATTAAAAGTCAAGTTTAGAATTTTAAATCTTTTACAAAATTGAAATAACAATTGTAAATTATTAAAAATTCAAAACTTATATTTTAAAGGTATGTAATTTTTAGTTTTTTTGGAATAATTCAATTCTGAAAGTTTATATTTATCATCAGAATTTTTTCAATTTTATACATTTGTAATTTCAAATTCTTCAATTGAGTGAAATACAAATAAGAGTGTTGCATTTTTTCAATTTTATAGATTTGTAATTTCAAATTATTTAATTGCGTGAAATACAAATGAGAGTGTTGATTTTTTTTGATAAATTCGTATTATTTTTGAAATATGTATAATGCTGTTCCGTGTATAAAAAGTTTTCAATTCTCAATATTTCAAATTGAAGAAATTTCAAATGCAATTAACAAAATAAAAAGATCTTTAATATTAATGACTTACAATTTAAAGTTCTTTGATTTTAACGATTTACAATTCAAACTTGTGTCATTCATTCAGAAGAGTTTTATTAAAAAATTGTTCAATTTTTGAAAGTATATACATGAATATTTTTTTTTAATTTTAATTATTAGAATATTAAAATTCAAATTTTTAATTCAAAATCTTCAAAATTGAATAAGCTTTGCATGGAAAGTAGATCTACAAATATTAAAAGTTCTTGAATTTTGGAGAGTTTCAATTGAGAATTCTTGGAGTTTAAAGATCTAAACAAAATTCTTAAATTTTGATGAATTTTTATGTCAGAGATCAAGTTTTGATTTCTAAATCTTCCGAATAGAAATTTCGATTATTATGCATCAAAGTTACACCATTTTTAATGATAACACCTCAAGTACAATTTTTAATTTTAATTTGTCAAAATGAAAAAATCTTATATTCTAACAATTTACAATTCAAAGTTATAGCATTTTGAAGAGTTACAATGAAAAATTCCTGAATTTTATAAGTGTATAAATAAGAATTCATAAATTTGGATGATTTTAAAAATTAAAACTTAAGTTTTCAATTCCAAATTGAAGAAATTTTGAATGTAAATCATCAAAATAACGAAACTTCTAATTGTAAAACTTTAAAATTGACATAGTCTTAATTATAAATATTCAGAATTTAAAACTCTTTAATTTAAAAAATGTTGCAATCTAAAGTTATGCAATTTTGAAGAGTTACAACTGAAAACACTTGAATTTCAAAAACGTATAAATGAAACTTTTTAAATTAGGGTGATTTTAAAATAAAATGTCTATTTCTAATTGTAAAACCTCAAACTTGTATAATTTTTAATTGTAAATTGTCAAAATTAAAGCACCAATTTTCCCGATTTATAATTCAAACATCTATAATTTTCAAGAGTTTTAATTGAAAATTGTTAAATTTTTAAGATTTTAAGTCTTTTTCCGCAAGAGGCATCAGCACCTCCTGGGAGCAGCTAATAGATTTGCGAAATCAGAGAGCGAAATATTTGTCGAAATTCAAAATCAAATTAAGACCATGTGATGACTGGGTCACGTGACCATATTCCTACCTTACCGACACTTTTTTTATTTCCTAAATTATTTTCACGCGGTGCACCACATCGAGTCACAAATTTGGCATAATAAATAACAAGCATTAGGAAATTTAGGTCTAGTCCTAAGTTTTAATAA
Source organism: Druon quercuslanigerum (assembly GCA_010014905.2). Taxonomy (NCBI): domain Eukaryota; kingdom Metazoa; phylum Arthropoda; class Insecta; order Hymenoptera; family Cynipidae; genus Druon; species Druon quercuslanigerum. The sequence goes on along the minus strand of JAAAKG020141596.1, from coordinate 9,372 downwards.
TTATGCTAAAAGTAAAAAAAAAAGTAAAAAAAAACTTTTTTCATAATTATTAAAATTTAGAATCCAGACCCAGATTACTTAGTGCTTCTTATTGATTATCCTAAATTTTCAACTCGATGTGGAACTTAGCGTGGAAATAATTTAAGAAATTAAAAAAGTGTCGGTAAGGTAGGTATCTGGTCTCGACTGGTTATAAAAAATTATTGAAACAAAATATGAAACATGGAGTGTAGAGTAACGAAAATTCAAATTGCAGCTCCGAAAAGCATAGTTGGAAAGAAACAGAAAGATTTTTTAGAGTGGTAAGTTTCAAACGACAGTCAAAAATTTACCCTTCTTACGTTTGCATTCTATCTGTTAATTGAGTTGCAATCCACGTTTCATATCCTCTTTTACTCGTTTTTTAAATAATTTCCTTTAAAAACTTTACTTTGCTTAATTAATTCGTGTTCGAATTTCGCGGGCATTTATGTAAGTTCGCTAGCGCCTCGAGCGATAAAGTCACTCATTTTTACTGGTAAAAAAACCCATATGACTCCCGCTCTCCGAAATTCCGTGACTCGTGGCTAGCAGAAGATCATTTAAATTTCTCGTGATACGGCCAACGGTGTTTGTTTAAACAAAGTTATGGAGGCAAAACCAAAATTGAGGGAAGAACCGGTTTGGAGTAAACTCCAAGGATACTTCGACAACAATGGTTCAAAAATTAAAATCTCGGACTTGTTTCAACAGAATCCCGGCCGCTTTGAAAGTTTCAGGTGAGTTTTTAGTCCATTCATCCTTGACATGTAACCTTGAAATGACCTTTTAAATTCACTTGAAAATAACACAGTATGTACATAAGCCGGGTCGTGAACTTTGACATCTATAGAGATGTTAAGTGACCTATGATGAGTGAAATTGAGCCTTTAAATGGTTGATCTACATTCAAAATTAAAGGATTGACTGATGACAGACTAACTGTATTAACTATAATATAAACTTAATTGACATGTTAATTTTGTCTGGGAAATAATTAAACTATAAATATTTTATTTAGTATGTATAATAGGTGTGCACTATATATATTGTAAATATCCTTGAAAAGAAATTTTGCTTGTGCAATTTTGTAAAATGTTATGTAAAGTTGCATCATTTCATAATTCAGGATTCATGTAGTTGGATTTATAGATTATCAGAATTTTACGTATTTTGTAGAAAATTCAACTATTTATTTGAATATTATTGTTTTTCTTTTTAATTCATATTTACGGTTTTAAAATTCAGCTGTTCAGTAGAAAATTCATCTTTTTTTCATAAAAATTCCACGTTTTAGATGCATTTTTTTCTTTATTTACTGAACAATTTTTCTGGATCGAAAATAGGTCTTGTTAACTTAATATGTTTTCGGATAAATTTCATCTTTTTGGCTAAAAATTCAACTGCTTGGTTGAAAACTAACCTCTTTTAGTCGAACATTTTTGGTTTAAAATTAAAATCTTTTTTGTTTGTATTATCAACTACTACCTTTTTTGTTGAAATTTATTTTTTGGTTGATGAGTTATCATTTTAATTCATAAACACTTTTTTTGAATGACCTATTTTGTTTTTAATTAATTGAAAATTACATTTTTCGGTCGAATATTTACTTTTTTTGTTGAACATTCCTATTTTTGGTTTGGAAATTCAATTATTTTGGAGAAAATTCGTCTTTTACGGTTAAAAAATTCATCTGGTTTTGTAAATCAATTTTTAAATAAAAATGTAACTATCCTTTTTTTTTAATTTAACTACTCATTTTTAAATAAAAATTTAACCATTTAATTTGCGGCTAAAAATTGAATTTTCAAAAAAAAAATTAAACTTCCATTTTTTTTTTTAAACATCTCTTTTTCTTTAAAATTCATTTCTTTCTTTACAAATTAATATTTTTAACAGTAAATAAGACTATTTTATATTTGGTTAAAAGTTTATGTTTTTGTTTGTTCAACTGCTTTTTTAGGATGAAAATTCCATATTTTAGACGACATTTTTGTTTATTTATTTACTAGAAAATTTTTTGAAATTGAATATTTGTCATTTTGGTCTAAAAATTCATCTGTTTTTTGAAGAAATGTAGTATTTTTGCCTAAAAATGCAACTCTTGATTGAAAAATTAACCTGTTTTAATTGATGATTTTCAATCATGGATGATTTTTTTTTTAATTCAACTATTTTTTGTTTAAAATTACAATCGTTTTTGGTGGAAATGTCAAATACTACCTTTTTTATTGAAAATTTATTGTTTGGTTAATGATTTATCATTTTATTCCAAAAACGAATTTTCGTTTTTAAATGGTTCAAAATTAAATTTAAAATAAAAATTTAACTAGTCTTTTTAGTTGAAAATTTAACTATTTTGTTAAAAGTTCGTCTCTTTGAGTTTAAAATTGAACTATTTGCTCGAAAGTTAACTTTTTTGTAGAAAATTCTTATTTTGGGTTTCGAAATTCAACTGTTTTAGAAAACATTCATGTTTTCGGAATTCAAGAACATTTTTTTGTTGGAGATTTACGTTTTTTTTTAGAAATTTCGTTTTTAATTGGTTTTAAAAATTGAATTTTAAAACAAAAATTTAACTTCAATTTTTGGTTGATAATTGATTTTTTTAAATAAAAATTTAGGTATACCATTTTTTGTTAAAAGTTTCTCTTCTTTAGTTGGAAATTAATTTCTTGGGTTAAAAATTTGACAATTTTGTTAAAAAAATAATTTTGTTTTGTTAAAAATTTATTCTTTCAACAGTACATAAAACTTCCATTTTTGATTAAAAATTATTATTTTAATTGAAAATTTACGTTTTTGTTTAGAAGTTGTTTTTTTGTGTAAAATTGATCTCCATTATTGAAAATTCCACTAATTGGTTCAATTTTATCGTATTTTTTAAATAAAAATTTTATTTTTGAAAATTGAACTGTTTTTAAGACTAAAAGCTTCCTTGGTTAAGATGAAATTTTTTTCTGTATTAACCGAAAGAAAAATTCTGAGTTGAAAATTTGTCTTTTTGGTTTAAAGATTCGTCTGTTTTCGTAGAAAATTCAAATCTTTTGGCTAAAAATTGAACTGCTTGGTTGAAAACTAATCTTTTTTTATCGATGATTTTCAATTATTATGAAAATATTTCGTCTTCTTTAGTGGAATTAAACTGTTTTTGGTTTTAAATTAAAATCTAAAATGTAATAGATATTTCAACCAAAGCATATTTTAATTTAGGTTTAATAACAGTTCAATTAGTAGTTGATACTTCAACCAAAAAAGATTTGTATTTGAAATAAAAAATACTTGATTGCAACCAAGGAAAATTAATTTTCATCAAAATAATTTAAAATTCTGTATCAAAAGAAGACTAAAATAAAAATGATCAATTTTAAATCAAACATGAAATCGTTGCATTTTCAGTAAAAAAATTATGTTAAACTAAAAACGAATTTTCGACAAAAAAGTTACTTTTACAACCAAAGCAATAAATTAAAATTCATTTTAAAACAAATAAAACAAATATTCAACGAAATACTTAGGTTTTCAACCAAACAGATATTTTCAAACCTAGAAGTTTAAATTTCGGTTAAAAAAGATTCTACAAGCAATAATAGTTCCATTTTGAGTTTAGGAAGTAATTTTTTTACTAAAATTACGAATTTTGAACTTAAAAGAAAAACTAATTTTTAACTAAATAGTCAATAGTGGAAAAAATAGAAAAATATATGTTTAGTCGAAAAAGACGTTTTTTAAAGAAAATATTTCAATTTTCAACTAAAGAAATTAGTTTTCAACTAGAAAGCTGAAGTTTAAACGAATAAGATTACTTTTCCATCAAAAAAAGATAACTTTTTCATATAAATGGAACAGTTACATTTTCAGTTGAAAAAATAATTCTTTTCAATCAAAAAAGCTCATTTTCTACCAAAAAGATAAATTTTTAACCAATCAGACTAATTTTCTGTTATAAAGGATTAATTTTTAACAAAATACGTTAATTTTTAACGTAATGTTTGAATCTACGAGATTTTTAATCGAATATTTAAATTGTTTAATCAAAAATAAAAACTGTCAACCAAACATGAAATAGTTAAATTTCAATCTAAAAAATTAATTTTTAATCAAAAAACAAAAGGTTTTCAAAATAGTTCAGTTTCGAAGATCATAACAGATTTCTCAACCAAAAAATATTAATTCATAACGAAAAATTGTAGTAGTTGAAATTTTAAAGGTTTTAATTTTAATCCAAAAACAGTCCGATTCAACCAAATAAGAGGAAATATTTAACAAAATAGAGGAATCATCAACCAAAACAGATTAATTTTCAACGAAATCGTTATTATCAACAAAAATCAACAAAATTGTTCAATTAGAGTGATTTTTCACAAGAAGAGTGAAAAATAGGGTAAAGATTAAACATTTATTTTTAAATAATGTAATTTTTTTGTGATTTCAACCATTAAAGAATTTAATTTTTCAAGTTGCATAAACTTAGGTAGTTGGAAATCCATTCACAGGGATATAAAAAAGTCAGAAAAAAATTAGTTAAATAAACCATGTTTATGTTTCATATCGTTATCGCAATCAAGAATATTTTCTCTTTAAAAAATTTCTCCATTAATAATTGAATCATGCTACTTGTATAAGTATAATTAAATATTTGTTTTCAAGATTCGTTATAATTAAGACTTCGAATGTTATCAAACTGCACTCTTCAATCCTCTTAAACTCAAATTAAAAATAGTGTAAGTTTTAACACCTAGAATATTTTTCACGTAAAAAATATTTAATTTGTATAAATTCAGAGGGAAAATATTTTTAGCTTGAAAATTGCATATTCCATTTCTTAATTATTTAACTTTGTATATATAAATTTAAAAATTATTCACCTTCTGATACTTGTTTTTAAAATTACTATATATTTTTTAACTATTCCGATTTTTTACTCGATAACAAACTTCTGTTAATGGTTTGCACATTTTCAAACATATTTAAAAATAATTCAGCTTTAAATTTATTTAATTATTAAAAAGTCGAATTAAGTATACCCGATAATTATTTAAGTTAAAAAAAACTTTCACTACACGCGTTTACACATTCGAGTTTTCAATACAATAATTTTTTATATGTAAAACGAACAAAAGGAAATTTTACAAAAACAAGGGAAAAAAGGGGAAACGCAGGCGAATAAAGAAAATACTGTGATACCTGTATTTATACATTATATATTTGTTGAAATTGTTTAAATAAACTGACATTTTTTTTAAGTTTAAAGCTCGAAACTCCTGAAGATGGGCCTATTCTTCTTGATTATTCCAAAAATCGAGTCGACAAGGATGTACTTGCCCTCTTATTCGAATTGGTACGCATTTTAAATAAATTCTAACATAAAATAAAAACTATAAAATATAATAATCGTTGAAACTAAAATTAAAAATGAATTTTAGAAACTTCTATTAATTTACTAAATATTGAAATTCGGTGTACTATTTTTGCCCAGAATTTTTTTATTTTGTATATTTATTGTAGGCCCGTGCTCGGAAAATTGAAGAAGCTCGCAATGCAATGTTCACTGGACAAAAAATTAACTTTACTGAAGGTAGAGCTGTTTTGCACACAGCTTTACGAAATAGAGGAAATACTCCTATTTTGGTTGATGGGAAAGACGTGATGCCTGACGTTAACGGAGTTTTGGAACATATGAAGCAATTTACGAAGCAGGTAGAAAAATTAAAAAATAAAATCAAAATTACTGATATTTTTTTATTTTCTTGAATTTTAAATGATAAAATTGAGTGAATTCTTACTTTTCAGGTATTATCCAAAGAGTGGAAAGGTTTCACTGGCAAACCAATTGAGGATGTTATCAATATTGGAATTGGAGGCTCAGATCTGGTGAGCAATATGAATATTATTTTCTTTTTTTCGTATTAATTTATTATTAGAATTACAATTTACTGATTTCATTTCAAAATATCTAAGTTTTAAAGCCTTCAATTTAAAAGCGAGAAACTTTTGTAGCTTTCTAATTTCAAAGATTCCAAAGAATGCACAAAATTATGGAAAAATCTAAATTAAATGTTTTTTTTTCTTATGTTTATTTATAACTTAAAAGAGAAAAATTCAAATTACTAATAATTCGGATGGCGGCTGGATCAAGAAATGACAGGGAATTATACAATAATTTTTAGAAAATAAATCTATCCAATCACTTGAAATATCACATGATAAACTAAGATTTAAAATGAGTTCATTTTTAACTTTTTTTAAATGTCATCTTCAATTGTTATTTTTTTTATTCAAGAAAAAAATTTCCCATTAAGACGATTTTAAAATGAAGTTTTGAATTCTTGAACGATTAAAAAAACCTTTAAAATTCAAAATTTGGCATAAATAACATTTCAAGTTGATCAACTTTAAAAATAAATTAAATAATGATTTTGGAAATGGATCTATAGATCGAGTATTAAAGATTGAACAATAATTGATTTTACAAGATGATTCTAAATATGTTTAAAATAAAGTATTTTACAGAATTTAATGATAAAAATTTAACTTATTTTAATTCGAAAGACTTAATTTCGATTGAAAGTTTAAAACTATTTTCAATTTTTCAATAGTTTCATATTAAAAAAATCATTATTGAATTATTAAACGCTTTTATTAAATTTCCAATCTCATTCCAATTAAAAACTGAATGGTTTAAAATGGAAATCCTTGAATGTTCTGTTTGTAAATTAAAAATTTTATAAATGAAATTGTTCAGTTTGCGTGTATGAATAACAATGGAATAATTATTAATTTGCAAGAAATTTTAGTAACTTTAAAAGATACTCAGAAGTTTTGAGAAGGTTTAAACTTAATTTAAAAACCTTGAAAAGGTTTTTAAATATTTCTAAAATTGTCTAAAAAGAATCTGGAAGATTTTAAGGCAATTTTTCTTTATTTTTCAGATAGATTTTTTAAGACTGTAACAAAATTTGTAAGCTTTTTAAGGATTTTGAAAGATTTCATGATAATACATTTTTTAAGATTCCTCCGAAAATTTAAAATGATTTTTAATTTTTTTAAAGAATCTTATGAGAATAGCTGAAAAGATTTCAAAACAAAAAGGAAACTTGATGTGTGAATAACAATTGCATAATAATTAATTTAAACCGACTTTAAATAAAATTAATTTAACTTCTAATTTTAAATGTTTCCAGTTAAAAAAGAAAAATTGTAATTGTTCAATTTTTTAAACTTATAATTGCTTGCAACGATACAATTTTTAAATTTTACAAATTTATTGATTCACTCTTTAATTGAGAGTATTGAAAATTATAGCGCGGATTTATATTATTTAACCAGAAATCTTTGAACTGTGAAATGATTTTTTAAGCTTTCATTTCAAAAATGAAACATTTTTAATATTTCAGAAAACTTAAAAGATTTTAAAGATATCAAAGGATTTAAAAATATTTCAAAATATTTTAAAGATTTATCAAAGATTTAAAAAGGTTTGAAAATATTTTTCGAACATTTCGAAAATGTAGAAACATTTCAGAAGATTTTTCAAAGATTGAAAAAAATATTTCAATTATTTATTAAGATTTAAAAGCTTTTGAAATATTTCGAAAGATTACAGAAGAGTTTAATGATTTCACAAAGATTTCAAAGGTTACAAAATATTTCAGAAGATTTGTCAAAAATTTCAAAAAAATTCAAATGATTTCAAAAAAATTTCAAAAGATTTAAATGAATTTAAAATATTTCAGAAGATTTTAATGAGTTCATAAAGAGTTCAAACGATTTCAAATATATTTTGAAGGATTTCATCAAGATTTTTGACAATTTCAAAAGTTTTTACAAAGATTCCAAATGATTTAAAAATACTTCAGAAGATTTAAAATATTTATTTAAGACTTTACAATAATTTTAATGATTTAAAAATTCATAATATTTTTTTATTGATTTCACAAAGATTTAAACCATTTCAAAAATATTTCAAAGATCCCGAAAGATTTTAAGTGATTTCACAAAAAATTTCGCAAGGGTTTCACGAATATTCTAAAGATTCCAAAATATTCAAAAAAATTTTTTAGAAGATTTGACAATCATGAAGATTTTAAACGACTTCAAAAGATTTTATGAATATATCGTAAAGATTCCAAAAAATTTAAAAATATTTCAGAAGATTTTAAATATTTCGCAAAAATGTATCAATATTTCAAAAGATTTTTCAAAGATTTAAATAATTTACAAATAGTTTAGAAGATTTTAATTTTTTGATAAAGATTTCAAGCGATTTCACAAAAAATTAAATGATTTCACAAATATTTTAAAGGTTCCAGAAGATTTTCCAAAGGTTTCAAATATTTCACAAATATTCCAAAGACTCTAAACGATTTTAATTATTTCAAAATATTTTTGAAGATTTTTCAAAGATTTAACAAACATTTCAAGGATTCTGTAATATTTAAATGGTTGTAGAATATTTAAGATGATTTTAATAATTTTATAAATATTTCAAACGATTTCATGAAGGTTTAGATGATTTCACAAATTTTTAAAAGATTCCAAAAGATTTCACTAATGGTCCAAAGTTTTAAAAAGTATCCCAAAGATTCCAAATCATTTTAATTATTTCGGAAAGATATCAAACATTTTAAAATATGTCGCAAAATTTTAAGGATTTTGGAAATATCGTCAGAAAATATTTAAATGATTTCAAAAATATGTCAAAGAATCCGAATGATTTCATTGATTTAAAAATATTTCAGAAGACGTTAATGAGTTTATAAATATTATAAAATATTTCATAGATTCCAAAAGATTTCACAAAATAAGTGAACTTTACAATTAATAAAAGTTAACATTTGAAATTACGAATGATTTTTAGTTTAACTTGAAAATGTTTAATAATTTTTTTATTTAATCAGGGTCCTTTAATGGTAACAGAAGCTCTGAAACCATATCACATTGGTCCCCGAGTTCATTTTGTCAGCAACATCGACGGCACTCACATCGCCGAAACTTTAAAGAAACTCAATCCTGAAACTGCTCTTTTTATTATTGCCTCCAAAACTTTCACTACTCAGGAGACAATCACAAACGCTACCTCTGCGAAAAAATGGCTCTTGGAACATTTGAAGAACGTGAGTTTTAATCAGATTTAAATTACAAATGAATTAAAAAAATTATTTTATTTTTTAACTCGATTACGTAAACAGGATGTCTTTTCTACCTGTAAAACCTGGATTTGTCAGAGAATCTTTATATACCTGGAAAAATCTGGAAATTTCAGGGATTTTTTTTTAAGTCAGGAATTTTTTCGCGAGTGTATTTCATTTTTCGTTTAATTTGGAATATAATATTAAATAAATATTATTCTTT
>JAAAKG020141595.1:0-11819 GCA_010014905.2 Druon quercuslanigerum | reverse complement strand
CATGCTCGCTTTGTGAATTTAGTTCTGCCAGGAGGCACTCACGGCGCATCGGTCGCTCCATAAGCAGCCATATTGTCCAAATTTGTTTCCACTATTTAACACGTACCTTCACCCCCGTGATGAAAACCGACAAAGTGAAATTTGACATAAAACCACGGGGCAAAACAAATTTGGGCAATATGGCAGCTTATGGAGCGACCGATGCGCCGTGAGTGCCTCCTGGCAGAACTAAATTCACAAAGCGAGCATGCGCGCACATTTTTTTGTTTCGTAGATTTAGTGTACTCAAAAATTAAAGATCGAATACACCTTTAAATCAGTATCGTTTTAGGCTTACGTAGTATGCAAAAGAAGATGTTTTCAGAGGAGTTATTGTGAAAAGAGGCTGTGAAAATATGTTCAAATGGGTACTCGTGTTCCCTGACATCGAGAAATGATTTTACATTATGATATTTCCATATTCAGTGCTGGCACATTAATAAATTCGAAATCCACTAAAATGAAAAACTGTATAACTTGAAACTACCTATAAAGGACCCTAGATCAGCCTTGCACGGAAGTCAGATTTGTTACCGGAAGTTCCTATGCCAGCTTCACCCCCGTGGTTTTCATCAAATCTCTACGTTGCGAGACCCGCTGAGTCAGAAAAAACTATTTTTACGAAGCTGTCTGACTGCAGTCTGAATCGTGTAGGCACGATAACTTTCGAACGATAAATCAGATAGGATTCTGCTTTAGCAAACTTTTTTTAAAACTAAAAAGAAAGAAAGTGATCGTAAACCAGCTATTTTGGATAAAAGTTCAAAGCTTTTTCAAAATATTTTTATTTTTGAAAATATTTGAGACCTTTATTTTCAAGATTTAAAAATTCTATGTACGGCTATTCATAGTACCCAGAAACACGAACAATTTATCCCGATGACTTTTTTCGATAAAAAGAAAAAAGTAGATTTTTAAAAGCTCTACGAGATTATCATGACAACTTTTCAGGGGCGGATCCAGCCAGCTACCTAAGGGGGGGCGATCGTCCAAAGCTTACCTTGAAATAATAAAAAAAAAAGCGTAATTTTTGGGGGTACGTACTAAAATATTGGTAGGCTCAGGGGGGGGGGGCGATCGCCCACCCTCGCCCCTCGCTGGATACGCCCCTGCAACTTTTTGAATTCTGTCAAAAACTTGAAAATTCAAATTTTGATCATACATTCAATAATGGAAAATGAAAATTCTATTATGCGGTCAAACTATACAATATACAAAAAAGTTAAGTAAAATTGCGTGCCTTGAAAAGATCACAAGATATTTTTCCGACGTTTCGTGAGCATTGCTGCTTACTTTTGCAGGGCTAACCTGAAATTGAAATATCAGGTTATGTGGATCTCATGTATAATCTCTACGATGCCTGTGATTGGTCACCCCTCTCCCGATTTCTCTAATATAGGTAATTTATATATACTCCCAGACCACGGAGAGGTGCCTTTTTGTCTTTAGGGTTGTTTAGAAGTTGTCGTATTTTGGTAGTGGTTTAAATATGGTTTGGATGTTGTGTTTGTTAAGAATTCTTCTTATTTGTTATGTGAAAACTTGGATGTAGGGTAGTATGGTGGTCGTTTTTCTCTCTCTTTTTTAGTAGCATGTGTTGACTTGTTTTTTGAGTGTCTTTTCTTATTGCTTAATTAATTTGTTTGTTTGTGTAATCGTTCTGTAGTGGGATTTGTTTAACGTTTTTAAATTCTTTTTGTAACTATTCTTTATCTGTCATGGAGACAGCTCTATATACAAGGAAGTTGATGACCGATTGTTTTTAAGATGGTAGGTGGTGGGAGAAGGCATGTAAATATCTGTTTTTGCAGGTGGGTTTTCTGTAGAATTCATGTCTGAATGTGTTATCAGATCTTTTGTAAACTAGTATGTCCAAGAAAGGCAATTATCGGTTTTGTTCAATTTTCATGATCTGGATATTAGTTTCTAATATATTGATGAATACGAAAAACTTATTTAGTTCATCTAGTCCATGTATCCAGATGACAAAAGTGTCAACGTAACGGAAACAAGAAAATCTCCTCCGTGCTTATATCTTTAAGAGAACACTGTCTTAATAAGACTTACTTCACTTTTAATAACCAATTATATAACAAACATCAGGAGCAGTAATGGGATCTCTTAGCTCACCTATAATAGCCAATATCTTTATAGAACATCTAGAAACCAACATCTTTAACGGAACCTACCTAAATACACACTATTTTTCGAAGAAAACGTAGAGAAGCAATCGAAATCTTAAAACAACCCAATAACATCAATAGGAACAACGAATATAATACCCATCTGATTTGGCTTTCGGTCTTTGTGGATTTAAAAAAAATACTTGATTGGCCAATCAGGTGCGACCATTCTCCATGATGCGGCAATTGACTGGTCACAGGCATCGTAGAATTTATGCATGAGAACAACATAACCTGATACCTCAGTTTCAGGTTAGTCCTGATGAAGTGAACTGCAATGTTCATAAAACGTCGGCAAAAATTCGTAGTTTTGTACACGATTGGAACCCGAAATATCTCTGTCTTATCATACTGAATCATCGTGGAAGCATTAAATCTATTACAGATTATATTATTATAATAATATCCGGGGCCTAATTTAAAGTCTGCATCTCGATATTGCGACTTGAGCGAATACATTATATCATCTCAGTTAACGGACTGCCAGCTAAGAGTTAGGGATTGAGACATCAAAGGCAAAAGGACAAACCTGAAGATTTTAAAATGAGTGTACCTAAAGTAAACAGGGAGCGTAGATTCAGAAAAAGAATTCATTTTTATGGGCCACAGTGTCCTTAAATATTTTTAGACTATGCCACAAACAGTTTTAGCTCCTTATTTCTATACCATTTAAACATATTTAGTAGTCTTGTGACTTAGAACGATGCTTTCACCGACCCTAGTGTTCACCCATACCCACATGTTACCTTATACAGTTAATTATTTATTATTGTTATAAAAATTGATATATTTGTATATATGTAACGGTTACACCTTCCTATGTGATTAACGACTTAATTCGATACTTAGGCCGGCTCACCTATCTTAGCCGGAAGGTTCCTTTCAATAGGAACATTTTATGGTGGTTGTCCAAATTTGGTCATTGCATTCTTGGTTTTATTTTCAGAAATTCTGCACATTTATAACCCTAGAGTTGGGGGAGCCAATCAAGTTGGACCGGCGGAATCTCTATATTATTGGGTAGACGGATCGACTCAATGACGAGCTGTTGTAGTGCTACGATACCAACGTGGCCTCTGAACGAGGACGTTATATATCACGACTGCATGCTTTGTGGTGCAAGAAACACTCAGAGCTCTCGTTGTTTTCACATCAGTGCCTGCTGAACTATGCCGAAAAACTCGGTATAAGGGGCTTTGTAAGTGGAGCGCCTAATTCTATCGCAACTAGAACAAGCCGGTAACAAAGAAAGAGACCATCAGACCAACCACGGGAAGGTATACCATAGAGGAAGAACGAGCTTCGTGGAAATTTTTTCGCAGAATGTGACCTCTGGATTATCATAAGACTAGAAGACGAATGAATTAACTAACCACGAAGATAGGTTTGGGAAGCTACTTAGTAAGCGTCCCAAATGCAGTGTCTCTCGACAGTGCGCGCAAATTGCGAATCCGTTATCACACACTTAACAAAGTCACAACTGCTGACGTATTGTTAACAGAATACGGGTACTATCTGATGCTAGGAGAAGTCTAGCACGGACCAGATGATATCAAGACCTTCTGGTGGAAGAAGTTTCCTTTCACCCACCAGCATCTGGCTCGCATTTTTACCTCATATCTAAAGTCGGAAGAGCTTATTCCGAAGTAGTTGATGGAAGGGCGCACAGTACATTTGCCAAAGATAATAACTTGAAAAGCATCCCTACGTTTCAACAAAAAGCTAAGTCATTCGCGGGGAGAATGCGGTCGTCTTTAGGTCGCTTCGTGTCCTCAGGGCACATTAAACTTTTGCCGGATCATAGTATTGAGTCCGTCACATACTCTAACCGCCTATCTCACGGCCATGAGACGTGGTTACGGCTGAAATGTTACCAGGCATTTGCTTGGAGCGAGAATTTGTTAAATTCGCTTCATGTAAATAATTGAAAAATGAATGTATTTTAACATCTTTTGTAGAATTTAAATTAGTTTTGTGAAGGTGTAAACGGTAAGTTTTAGTTTCTATAGATACTACATACATATAAATTACTCATGTGAAAACCAGCCTCTCATACAAAACCTGAAAGCCTATACATATAAATTTTAATAGCATAAGATTAATTGATAATTATGTTCTGATTCGTTAATTTTAGACGTCTACAACTTTTTTTAGGAGTCATTCACAAAATGTGTGATGTGTTCAAAGGCGGGTGGCATGACAGTGTGTCAAAGTATCATTCTCCACGTTGAGAACAATAGAAAAAGTATCAAACAGGGGGGAAAGGGTGTATAAAGTTCCTGAAAATTGTATAACGTGCTTAGTGAATAGCCCCTAACAGATGACAGCAAAAGTTTCTTTATTTTAAAAATGTTCAATAATTATGCAATTAAACTTTTATTTAACATTGTATAATTCAAAAGCGAGAAACAGAATCAAAATTTAGCAAGTAATTTTTTGCTAAAATGAAAGTACAGCTCACAATAACTTTTTGAAAAATATATGAATTTTTAAATATAATATTACATCCATTATAAATTATATTTTTGTGCGACTCCCCTTGAAAACGCGCCATTGCATGCACGTAAAGCAAGTGTAATGAAACTTTACGCCCGGTACAAGAAACTTTACACCCGCTACATAAACTTTACCCCCACTACATGAAATTTTACGTCCACTAGAAAAAATTATATTTATCTCCCTTCCTTTATCTGCTTTACATGCTTGTTTTCAAGGAGGGTAGGACAAAAAGTATAGTGTGTATCAAGGGCGTACGGCATTTTGCCTCCTGTGACCGTCTGTATGCCCTTGATGCACAATGTACTATTATTATTGTATTTAGATTTTCAAATCAAATAATAATATATATTTAGTGCATCTCAGAAATAAAATAAAATTTGAAAAATACTTTCCAATTGTCATTAACGACCGAATATGATATGTGACCGTCGGCGAAGGAAGGGACCTAATGCTTTAAAGCTGAATTTTACAGGATGGGCGATTTTAATAGATTCGCCAAGTCAACATTTGATTAGTGGGGATGCGTCTACGAAAAAAAACCCTTTACTTACCGCTACACTTTTAGTTCCCGTATCCGTAAGCTCCGATCGCAATCAGATCGGTCTGCTTTGGCTATACCCAGTAGTGGTGAGTGGTGGGGCTGCGTTTCGCAGTCTTTCATTTCGTCTCCGCGTACGCCTATTATGCCTATGTTTGTAGCTTAATAACGAGAAAAGTATTATTTTAAATATTTTGATTGTTGGAAATGAAAGAGTAACTTATAAAGTATCGTTTCGCGTGAGAAAGTAAAAATCGATTTTCCACGCATTAGGTCCGTTTCTTCGCGGACGGGAACATATGAAGTAAGAATAATAATTTATATATATACATATATATAATTTTTATAAAATTTTCGGTCCTTCCATTTCCTGTACCAATTGCGAGAGAACTCTTTTGTCTCAAGTGTGGATTTTTTGACTTTGGTGAAGGCAATAAGCGTAAAGGTAAAGGTAAAGGTGTAAAAGGTGCAGGTGGTGGGGCACTGGCTAAGGTAGGATGCCGACAGTACGAAGTCCACAAACTGTTGTCTGAGGGGAACAGTTACTGGACGATCGCACAGTACGGCAAGCAGTATTAGAAATAAGAGATGACGATTATGAAAGCGTTGTTAGTGGGGGAAGGGGGACGCTGACCGCAGTGACAGCAGCGAGAAGGAAACCAGGTACGGACCATGAGCGTGTGAGATCCTCAAACCTACAGTGCGTCAAGAAGCTAGGCAAGTAAAAAAGGTAAGCGCGACCAGCAGTAAAGAAGAGGATAAAATAAAAAAGAGAGGAAGGGGATGATGATTTAGAAAGGGACAAGGATAACAGGAAAGCTAGGATTAAACGGAAAACACCACAAAGGGATAGGGGGATGGGGGGATGTTTGAAAAACTGGAAGCTGTCATAAAAAGGGTTAGAGGGGAAACAAGGAATAGACAAAGGAACGACGTAAGGGGAGAGGTGAGAAAACAAGATAGATAAACGTTTATTTTTCAGTCTGCTGGCCTTAAAAAATTGACTTGCTTACACTTCCATTTTTACAGAATTTTCTTACAACTTATTCTTTAAAAACTAACTTCTATCCACACATTATCTCTAAGCCCACCTTGACTTCCTCGCTTCGCATCGCATCGCACGCATGTCGCTACTTTCTCGCTTCGCAAGCATTAGGCTATTTTCTTGCTTTGCCTCGCCTTGCCAGCCGCTAATCCATAATCCTTATCTATTATTTAAAATATGTACAATTTTCTTAAATCTACTTTCTCTCCAATATACAATCTTTCCTTCTCCATTCCTCTTCCTCCTTCTTTCTCTTCTTCTACATCTTACCCTACACTCTCTTTTCTCCCCCCCCCCTCCCCTTCATTCAACAATACCTCTATGTTTATCCCACTCCTTTCCACCTCTTCACACTCCTCCAATCAGTGTCCCGCCTTTGCATCACCCTTCTCGCACAATTCACACATCCTCTTCTCATCAGAAAGCCAAAACCTATTATAACTACCCATGCTTCCGCATCTCATTCTCGCTATATGTTCTTGACTTCCTTGCTCCCCTTTATCACACAAACATTGCGCTCTCTCCCTTGGCATAATGCACACATAGTTGCCATTTAACTTTGACTCTCTTATTCTCTCCTCCCCTGATTCCTTCTCTCTCTCCATTCTGTTTCTTTTAACCAACTCATACACCCTTCCTTCTTCCTCATGCATGCTTCTCACTTCATCAATCTTCAATCTGTTTGTTCTAAAATACCTTTCCCTTTCCACCTCCACCCTCCTACCCCTACGTCTGTTCTCCTTCTCCCACCAACATTCTCTAACCAGCTTACTTCCCCCTCTTCTATCAATGTCTCCTTAAATTTACACGCTCGGCTCCCCTTTATAATTCTTAAACTCGTTCTTCCTGCCTCCCTCCTAAAAATATAGTTCGACGTATTCTTGCCAACCCCAGTGTCCACTTTACATACCTCTCCTGTATCCTATTTACCTCCTCACTTACCTTCCATCCCACACCTCCACGCCGTAAAATAAGACACTCGTCACCTCCTGTACCGCTTTTCCCTTCCACCCCTCCCCCTCATTTTATGAACACCATAACCTTCCAAGTATCTTCTCAACCTTTTCATCATCTCCTTTACAGCCTCTTCGCTCTTTGCTAGCAGCACTATTTCATCTGCATATGCGAGTGAGCATATCCTTACCTCTATTACCCTAACTCCTCCTACCACTCCGGCTGCTAGCTTACTTTCCATATCTGCGATTAAAACTGCAAACAACGTTGCGCTAAGTGGGCACATCTGCCTCAACCCCCTATCCATCCAGAAGTCTTCAGAGATTCCCTCCTCTCCACTCACCCTATCTTTCGTCTACTGATATACTCTCGATGGGGCCTTTCTTCATTCCCCTCTCTTCCATTTCCTTCACAATCTCCCCCTATCCACCGAAGCGAGCACGCCTTTTAGATCTGCACAAAACGCAGCCTATCTGCCAGCACCATCGCGTATATTTTGTGCGCCGTATTCATTAGCGTAACTTCTCTATAATTTTCCTGCCTCTCCCTATCCCCTTTTTTATACAGTGGTACAATCACCTCCTCTCTCCACCCTCTTGGAAATCCCTCCTCCGCCATACTTTTCTGACTAGCGCCTTCAGCCTCTCCCTTACTTCTTGTGTACCAAACAGCCATGCTTCGTTCTCTACCCTACGTTTTCTAACCCTATTAATTATCTTCCACACGCCCCCTTCTTTTTTAACATATCTCAACTCCTCTTCCAGTTCCTTTTCCTTTTCCTGCTCTTTCTTCTTACACATTATCCTAAACTCCTTCCTCGTTTCTACGTATTCCTCCGTTTTCGCATTTCCTTTCTTCCACTTCCTGTACTTTCTTTTCACCTTTCTCTTTATCATTTTAAATACTCTATCCCACCACGGCTCCACCATTCCTTTCTTCTTCTTTCTAAATACTTTTTTTGCACACACCCTTTTACTTTATTTTTCAGATCCTCGCATATCTCTCCCACCGACTCCGCCTTAAAGCTTACGTTTAACAACTAAGTGGGATAAATTCTGGAAAGAGAAAAACTCTGGAAAAAGCGACTGAGTGAGGTTAAAGGAAGATTGGAACGGGAAGAAAGAGCAAAAAGGAAAAATAACATAGTAGTTAAGAGATTGAAAGTGGTGAGTGAAGCAAGGGAAGCGGAAATAAAAAATCCTATGAGAGATATTGGAGTTCAGGTAAGGGTTAAAGGAGTTAAGAGAATAAGAGGGACGAAAGAAGGAAAAGAAGGAATGCTGAAGGGAAAGTATAACAGGAACAAAGAGAACATGAGAGGATTCTGAAAAGGAAAAGGTAAAATGGAAAGGATAAATACAAGGAAAAAGTAGAAAAAGCGATCAAAGAAGGTTAAATTTGGGATCTGATAAATAGGGAAAGAGGGAGAAAGAAGGGCGTGATTGCAGTAATAGAAATAAGTGAGTGAATGGATTATTTCAAGAGTCTTTTATGGGGAGAGCAAAATAGGATCAAGGATAAAAAGATAAAGATATTCTAAGGAGAAACGGAGAAAGGGAACGAAATAACCAGAGAAGAAGTGGATGAGGCGATACATAGGCTAAAAAGAAACAAGACTCCATGAGTGGATGGCATGGACAAAGAAGCGATGAATTATGGAGGAAAAGGGGTTATTAAAGAAAAGAAAAGTGTCCCACACAATTAGATGGAATTTATAAAAGAAATAGGTACTGTAGATAACGTCTACATACTCAAATACTTTTTTAAAGAAAATTTAAGGAGAAAGAGATGGAGGTTAGTCACATCATTCGTAGATTTTAAAGCAGCATTTGACTCGGTAAGAAAAAAAGTACTATGGAAGGCCATGGAAGAGAGGGGAATAGAGGAAAGATTGGTTTGGTGACCGCTCTCTGAGAGTCGTTTCTGTGAATTTGGAAATAAAGTGTTGTTGTTCCAAGTGAAATGTGAGATTTCAGTTTTTTAAGAGAGTCCTGCATGCCCCAGAGAATACGGCAGGCTATGCAATTAGACTTGAGATAGGCTCTTCACATCTCTCTGTTGAAGATTTCGGTCTGATTCTAAACTGGAGAGAAAAAATTCTAATGATGTTTGATGATCGCTACCACAAGGTATGCGATTTAAAATTGAGAAAACTAGATAGTTCGGAAAGTAGCAAATCAAAATGGAACAAATACAATTGAGCTTGTCAGATTAAAGGTATCTTTCAGGGGTTCTTTGCAAAAACATAAATTATCTTGGATAAGAAGTTATGATAACAAACTTCACCTCAAGGATTTGCAAAATCCACACTCGTCCTCTGCACTCCTACTCTACCCTCACCTAACTTTGCTGAACGGGCCTCGGAAATATCTGATATTGATTGGGATACCGCTTAAATTTATTAGAATAATAGCACAACTTCGTAAAATCAACCAATTTTAGCCTAGAATTATAATCAGGGCAAGGACCGTTAAACAAGATGTTTCTGACTATTGTAATTTTTGCCAGCAGGATGTTTTTGACTCTGAATATGTGTTCCACCTTTTAGTAGAATGTCAATCATTTAATAGCGAAAGCTTTTTATGTGTAAGCGAAAGTTCTGACGTGTGTGATTTGAGGGATGTCTGGCTTAATAAATTAGATTACCCCTGTAAAAATGATATGTATAGAATTTGTGTATTTCTTAGTAAACTCCTCGAAAGAATTTAAAGTATTTCTGAAATAATAATATAATGACAATGTAGAGAAAAGTATGATTACCAATATTACAAATAAGGTTAAATTTTCTTTCGTAAATTTAATTAATAAGGAATACTCGTTATTATTAGAAAAGAGTTGTAACTTCCGTTTATGAATCAGTAGATTATCAAACTAATAAACAATTAATTAATAAAAAGGTAAAGATTGGGGAAAAAGACAGGTATTGTGAAAAGGAATAGGTCTAAGTCAAGCGTGCCCGTTGAGTCCGCTACTTTTTAACTAGACTTTTTAACTTTAGAACTAGACTCTCTAGCGTACGCGGACGACGTAGTTGTGTTATCAGATGATGAGAAGGGGATGAATCTAATGATAAGAATATTTGAAGAGTATCTGGAAGTAAAAGACGAGACGGTGAACATATATAAGACAAAGGTGATACGCTTTAAAAGTAGAATGACCGAAATAAATTGCTTTTGGAAGATTAATGGACAAACAGTGAAACTTGTGGAGGAGTTCTGTTATCTAGGTTTTTGGTTTGAGGCATTGCAGGTGAGTATATAGGAAAGAGAAGGTTTAATGACGACTGGAGGATGAGGATCTGGTTGTTTGGTGCGTTGGCTTTGATGGTGTTTTTATGTAGTGGAGGACTAGACGCGAAAGGAATATAGGAAAGTGGAAAGTATGCATGAGAGATTTCTGAGGACGTTAATGGGGGTTCGTTGAAATTTCCCAGGATACATGTTAAGGAAAGAATTAGACATGGAAAAAATTGTAACTAAATAGAATAAAAGAGCTTGGAGGTTTGAAGAGAAGCTAAAAAGGGGAGAGGCATCAGCATAAGGCAAGTATGCTTAAGCGAAATTCGAAACTATGAAGCGAGAGGTAATGTTGGAAGTTCCAAATGGAAGAAAGAAAGGAAAAAATAAGGAGGGTGTGTGTTATACGAAAAGGGGTTATGGAGTGGCAGGACATAGAGTTAGAGCTATTAGTAATACAAGGAGAAGAGAGATGGAAAAATATTATGGATTCGAGGTACAAAAGATGGTGTATGATGGTCAAAGGATTGACGAAGCCAGAATTTCTGCAGATATTGGATGGATGAAGAGAATAATTTGTGTAGAGTATGTGGATACGAAATAAATTCATGGCCACATGTATTAGAGAGGTGTGCAGAAGAGGATGATTAACAGTTAAGTGTGGATGAGTGTGTAGGATGGATTTTGGATGATAATTGAAAAGGAGTGACGAGGGGGGGGGGGATTAGAAGAAGAAAGAGAAAGCAAGGGAACAGAGCAGAGTCAAACGGTTAATCCAATTAAAGGAAAGTAACTAGTAAAAAGTTTATTTTACAATAGTTGAAAAACTATTTTTATGGTAATAAGAATCAGAAGCCTTGGAAGATCGCTCTTTTCATAATTTTATAATTATTAGTAATAATACTGTTATTTTTGGGTAAGCTGAAACATTAGGATATTAACCATAACCATTTGTATATTTTACTAAAAAAGATTAACTTTTTACGAAAAGAAAATAATTTTTTACAAAAAGTTCAAGTTGGTAACCCAGAAATATGAAATTAAAAAAGGAGTTCATTTTAAGCGATATACATCAATATTTTGCCAAAGAAGACGATGCTTCAACAATTAATGTTTAACAGCGAAGGTCAACTTTTAAGTTCCCTCAAAACATTTCAAAATTCTTTTTAAAACTTCAAAATTTTGCTTCGAATTTTTCAAAAATTTAGGTTTTTTTAAAAAAGTTGTTAATCCTCCCAGGTAAAGAAGTTATATCACGAAGTAATAGTAAGGAGTGGTATCTCCCTATGCGTTTGGCCGGCAGAGGTGGGACAAAAACACCTCCA
>JAAAKG020141594.1:0-11819 GCA_010014905.2 Druon quercuslanigerum | reverse complement strand
AGAAGCTAGAGAAGTATGCCAGGACAGAAAAGTATGGCGAAAAATAGTTAACAAGAAGAGTCTCAGTAGAGGAAACGACGCCTGAAACAAGACCTTGGATGGACCCAAGTGGGGAACCTCACATAAGTGGGGAACCTCACGTTTCACAAGAACGCCTATATAAGAACAGTTTCGGGGTTACCAAATCAATCTGTGGAATCGTAAACAGTCTATTGTAAACTAGTGGCGACCCATTGTTGATACTGCCACACGGCTTTGAAACTGAGTGGGCCAGCAGTTCTTGGAAGAAATAAATCAGTCGATCCTATTTAGGCGTTAATACATGCACATACATATGATCACAATGAATCTCTCATTTCTACCAATTTCTAGACTGACAGTATAAGAGAGGCAGGTGAGACAAGAACAATAAGAACAGACTGACCGATTGAACAGCTCCCGTAGTATAGATTTCGGTTAAAAAATTATAATGTGAACATATAATATTTAACTCGAGGTTTCTTTAAACATTGACATCAAAGTTACGTGAATTTTTACAATGGAAAATTCGGATTCCGAAAGACAATTACATAATTATGACCGTAGAACAAGCTGCTCTAAAATTAGAAAAATAAACAAACTGTTTTTATATATAGATAAAGGCAAATTAAGGGCATTATAATAAACGATATTCTAATGTATAAAGTTAAGGCGAAAATATAATTTTTTATGATAGCATGAGTAACAGTTAAGTTTATTCGCAGCTCTGTATTAAATGTTGTAGGATAATTTATTTATATATAAAGTTTGGTGTACTAAACATAATTTCTACTAGGCATGCCAATTTTCTTTATCTACATGAATTGTTTTTTTAACAGCAAAACCATAAAGAATAAGATATTTAAAAAAAAAATGTACTAGAAAACCCTACTCAATTTCTTCAAATGACTATCAACCGAGATCACATTAAATTGTTATGCAATTTTGATGAAGTTTGGTCTTACTCTTTAAATTTTAACTATCGAAACTTCTGAAATGTACCATTTTGTGAAATAAAGGTTTAAATGTTCGAATTCGAATTTTAAGGTATTCAAATAATTTTGATTTAAATATCTTATTCGAAACCCGTTTTGTTTCAAAGGTTGATAGTTCTGAATTATAAAATTTGTAATCTTTAAATTTCAAAATCTTATTTGTTATGTCTTAAGTTTTCCATTTTTGTAATTAGGGAGTTTAGCATTCTTATTTCAAGTCTCCCAGAAAGTCAAGTATTCATGAATAATTCTTCGCTATCAAACATTTTGATGATTTATATTCAATCTCTTGAATGTTGATTGCACATTAAAACTAAAATTTCTCAATTAAAAAAAATTAAATTTTTAATATTTTAAAAGTCCCAAATCAATATTGTACAATTTTGATGGATTATAATTTGAAATTGAACAACTTAGAGTGCATACTCTAATTGAAAATTATCGTCAAAAAAATTTTTATTATTATTTCATTTTATATCTTTCAATTTTTCATATTTTAAGTTGAAAGATTTTCAACTTACAATTGTTGAATTTCTATTAGCCTATACTCGAAAATAGGAAAAGAATAATTTCTTCTATTTTTTTATTATCTGCCTAGAAATAGCATTAATATCAAAAACTGAATTAATGCAGCCTGCATGCAGGGAAATTCTACTTCAATCAGGATGAGAATATGAGGAAGTGGTACTACCCCAAAACCAAGTTTTATTCTGCCAGCTAGTTTTACGGTCAATGGCCGCATAGTTCTGCATGGAGATATTATTCTGCATAAACTGGTAACACTTTCGACACTGTTTCACCTGACGGGGAATCTAGAATTCTCAGCCTCGGTTGGATTCTCGAAAGGAATTCTTTACCACTCGAATTTTCTAACGGCGGTGCAGATAACCTAAGAGCTCAATACAGATTTGAGAAGTTTTGATTCGCGATACAGTGAGAATAATCCAGATTCTCCGATGGTAAAGTAATGCAGTTGTTCGACATAGACCGATTTTTATGCATGCCCGTTACTTATATTCTGAAGGCGTGCAATGAATGCACACACAGCTACAGATGGATTAAACTCGCTTGAAGCTTTCAATAGATGTAGATTCTATAGAACTGGGAACTCCTGAAGAGTTCGATGCCAGTCAGGCGAGAACTCTTCGTCGATATCCAGGGACCTGAATGGCTAAGGTCAAAGAGAGGACTTTATATCGATCCCTGTGCAGAAATCGTCAACTTTCTTCCCGGTTTCACATATGGGCCTACCTGGGGGCCTTTAGCTTGGACCTAGCTTGAATTTTGCAATGGCTGGAACTTGGGCCCGGCCAGTGTAAAATTTCTTAAAATTGGCAACACGTGGCGTAGTACTATCGGGAAGCATCAAGCAATCGGCGATATCCAATACTTACACGGTGAAAGTGGAAGTAAGAACTTTTACTATTTATAAATAATGTTTTGATATTAAAATTGCATGTAAATTAAGAAATTATTGTATATAGATTTTGATGATGCAGATGATGAAGAAGAATCAGAACCTGGTGAGATAATCAATGAAATACCACAATTTTAAAATTCGAATAAGATTGGTGAAAAATTTTGGAAATTATACCTCTTTAAATTCATTTGTCAACTTAAATAAAAATATAAAATCTTTTTGCGCAATTTCGGCTTGTAATTTATAAAATAAAGAATAGCAAGGGATCGATTATAAACTAGGGTCACGCTTGGAACAATCTGGGCGATCAAGCCTGTCCCTTGCCAGATTTGTCATTTTATTCAAACTCGGTCAATGCTAGATCACCAGGACAGGGCCTAGTTTTGCCAATTCTGGACCCTGTTTGGGCCTCGCCAACATTTCTGAACGGATCGTATTATTGAAACATCGATTTTATTCGAACAATTGTCCTCTAATTTTCATATTCCACGTGCTTTTCGTGCAGCAAATAATAGTGGTTGCAAATTGAACCCAACGATTTAACCTTGAGAAGGTGGAACTAAATAAACAAATTAAATATAAATAAATACGGACACACGCCTACAATTACTATTTTTATTATTATATACTTAATTTATTTACTACATATATAATCGCACGCTTAATCGCTATGACAACTAAACCCTACGGCTTACTTACATTATGGAATATTTCGCAACAATCTCGGCAATGCGGCGTTTCTTAAATTGATTGTTTATAAAATACATTTTTTTCAATAAATTGATAATATTCTTGTATGAACAACAATCTCTAATTTGATATCTCAGTATATCAGTATAATAAACTTGAGTGTATTTAGCTGTGATATTTTATAATTTTTACTCATTGAATTAAATTTGTGGTAAAACTTTAGAATATCGGCTTCTCCAGTATGGCCCTTTAAACTAACTAACCAAGGAACAAAAATTTTAATCCATGAATTCTAAATGAAAAAGTTGGGGGAAGAGCATTTTCAGACCAGAATGTCACTTTGTCTATGCAAAAACAGGCCGAAATGCACTTTGCGTACCTGTCTGAAATCACTAACTTAATCGCGAACAATTAATCCTGATCGAGATTACTTTGACAGCTTCTGTTTTAAATAAGTAATAACAGCAAGGGTATAATAAAACAAAAGTGCAAAAAAAACGTGCTAGAGACGGTTAATAATAGAAGAGTGATCGGTCACATCTCAAACCCCTTCTCCAACTCGCCCTTGAAAAAAATCACGTGCTAGCGATTGGTCACAGAAGAGTGAGCGTACACAACTCGAACCACAAATATTATCAGTCAGATACATACTATCTCGTACATTTTTACAATTAGAAACAATGAACAAGTTGCAGAAATCTTTTTGTCCCTTTTATTTTTTTATTATCTTGCTGCTATTAGTCACTTTCAATAGTTTACATGCACTTTAGAACCATTTTGAGCAGAAGCCATAAAAGTAAGCAATGACTTCTTTAACCTATTTTTTCATAAACAAAATGATAATGTGGTCTGAAAATGCTTCTCCCCACCTTTTTCGTTTAGAATTTCTCGAACTGTAAACAATTTTGGTTCTTTAATTACTTTAAAGGACCATACTGAAGAAGCCGCTATTCTAAAGTTTTACCAAATATTTTTACCTTAGTTAAATTTCGTTAGAAAGAATTCCTAATGTTTTAAATCCCATAGTAAATAAATTTATTGAAAATAGATAGAGATATCTTTTATTTAAAATATTGTGAAACATAACTTTTCGGCTTGATCGGAAAATGGCGGAAACAATCGAGGAGCATTCTCAAACGATACTATATGAAAAATCAAGAATAATGATTTCATAGTTTTCTCTGCGTCTCAGATTTCTGCTAACTTTATTTTGACAATATCAATTTCTAAAGTACGTTTTCGAGGTCATGATATTCAAAATTTGTCTTATTCACATTATTTTTCGAAAACTCCTTAAAAAGAATATCATTTTTTCATAGTGTTAATTCTTGAAATGGAGATTCATAATATTTCGTATTTAGAATATTACTTTGTCGTCGTCGTGTTTTAAATACTCGTATGGTAATATTAAACTTTGGTACTGCAATTAGTATAAGTGTAATAAAACCTCTGCTTTCCCTATTTTTGAACGATATTATACTGAATTCTAATTCATTTTTTTTACTTATTCTAAAAAAAGGTCTCTCAGTGTGGGCCTACTGGGAGCCGTTGTCATTTTTAGAGGACGGTTGCTCCCAGTAGGACCCTATTCGACTTTTGTCTTTTTTATTGGATTTTTAAATAATTTTTACGCTTTAATTGTCTTATAAGTGTTTGTAGTACATTTTTTTACACGTAAATTTATCACATTCTAGTACGAAGACGCTGCATTTTTTTCGTCAAACATATCCTCGGATAAACCCGATTTTTAATCGTAGCCACGGACATTCTTATATAATATAAACTACCGCGAAATTGAGTTTTATTTCAAATAGTATCAATTTCATTTACCTCCCTACCATAACTCTTTCACATCCTTCATTGGTAGCTTCGTCACAAATCTTTAGATTTCTGCTTATTTTTTATTTGTGCAACCTTGAAAAGCACACCCAGCCGTAAAGAATTTATGATGAAAGTGCAAGCAGTAAGCGTGAATCCGCTGTGTTAACTTAGAATGCATGTCGGAATAAATAGTAATTATCCAAAGATCACATTATTTCTGATGTTTATTTCGCTTTAAGGAGAGATATCAAATCAGATTACTACTTCTAAATTCAAATCATTAGCCTTGTTTAGAAAGTATTCCCTCTTCGATATATAAGGCCTCTAAATACCCTTAAGATAGTCTTTAAGTATTTAATAGATCCATCTTCAAAAAGATGTTTCAATTATTAATCGGCGTCTCGGTGGCTAATGCATTTAAGGATGATCGATAAATAAGAACTATTTTCTTATCGATATAAGATCTCGCCCATCAACATATGTATATTTGTAGGAACGTCGTTCAATCGATGGAAACCAAAAAAGCTTTACTATGTATTCCTAGACCCTCCTATGTGCAGTTATTCATCACCTCCTTTCTCTCACCCACTCTTTCCTTTTTTTCAACCCTGTGTGAAATCCCGCGTTACCAACTAAACTGGAAAACATAACCAGACGGTATACCTCATTTTATTTATAATGTAATTTTCAAATTCCACCATATTAAATTTATCGTTGAATTTATCTACACATATAGAAAAAAATGTAAGTGTATTATCGCGAACACCTTGTGTATCTCTGTTTGCAAAGACACTGGTTTTTGTAAATAGAGGCGCCATAAAATCATAATAGGTGTCCAGACACGTATAGCTAAATTATTTTCTTTGTGTACTAATTATCATTAGTTTTTATATGAAGAAGCGAAGTGCTGCTTAACTTCAGTGGTCTCACGAGAAACTGTAAACAATTTTTCTTATTATGTTATTAGGATACTGTATATTTTTAAATTTTTTATTGTTTAATGAACAGAATTAGTCCTCTTTCATTACAATAATATGTGTAATAATACTATAAACTATGGTCATGATTATTTTTTTGTTTAGTAATTATTAATTAGTAATAGCTATATTTATTTTGCTCTCAATTTCCAATGTTGTGACCCAAGTCCTACCTTTTTGCAAATTTTATTATGTTATATGACTAACAACTAATTAAATTTGGCGGAGAATCGGTTAATTTTCTGAAATTGGTGAAGAAAGATGTCAGCTATCAATTTTTTGAGCAATAAATTAAATTTAACTAATATTTAAATAGTTACAAAACTTTGCCTTTACTTAGGCTAGAGCCGATGACGAAAAGCTCGAGAGGAAAAAATAATTTTAGAAATCTAGGGAAACGAGCGTCTTATATTTCGGCCAGTATCTCGGTATATTCTAACTTAGCATCATTAGCCGTGCTAAATCAAAATCACGAAAGCGCGTTTGCCTCCTGAATGCTAAGGCTAATTGGTAAATATTCATTGAATGACTGTCAGTTATTTTTAGACCAAGTAGAATGCAGCATATTTGAAGAAGCATGCTTGGTTTGAGGGTGGTATATTTCGCATATTTTTCGTTTTGTACACCTGCGCGTACAATCGGCAGCGGGGGCATAAGTGCACGAAAGAGCTCGTACACGTTAGAAGCCGAAAGCATGCGTCGATGTAAACGTATGCGTTGAATGGAGTCTTGGTCAGAGCTGACGCGATAGGGTCAATGCCCAGGCGGCGCCTAAGATCCTGAATGACCTGGTCGGCCCTGAATAGTGAGGCAGGTCGTGCCAACAAGAAAAAAAATTCCTAATTTAATGGATCGCTCCCCATCACACACTATTTTATCCCTCCCCTTTTCTTTCTTCTTTTACTACCTTATTCTTTGATCGTTTTCTACTTACTGAGGCGGTATGTTTGCATCACAGCAAGAGACGTGTAGCTCAATGCCGCACATTCTTCAAATTCTAACTAGATTATTGCGTATCATGCCTGCGTATTTAAAAGATAAATTAAAGATAAAATAATTATAAACTAGGCGTTGATTCAGTGGAAGAATTCCAAGTACAGTTTTCTTCCCGATTCTCCACGGTGAATACTTTGACCACGTCAGCCATCATTACTATAATCTAGGCTTTTCCTGGTGTATGACCATTCAAGTGGAGTTTCAACAGCTTTTTTCCGCGACCTGTTAAATTTTTTCAATTTTCTGGCTGAATAAGTATGTCAGTTCAGTATGGCTTTCAAAACTTAAACTGATAAAAAAATAAAGAAAACTGCCATTTTACGTACTTAAGACTGAAGATTCGCTTAAACTAACAACGTAACAAAGAAACTTTGCTACCTCAAATGCATAATTATGGTCGCAGAAATGCATGCCGCTAATTAAAGCGCCAGAAGATTCTCCGCAATTTATCGACATTGTTTAATGATATGCATGGAATAAGTCTTCTGTCCAATTATATGAAACATTTAAGCGCTATTATACATTCATTGTGAATACAAGCCATGCCTTCTTAGGTTTCAGAACAGCGATGATCAAACAATATCTACTAGTTTTGATTTGCTATTAATGTCAAGTTTATTCATAACAAATCTAACTGATTTTAATACTAATCCATAGCAGGCCCAGTAGAACAAATGCAATTTCTTACCATAGAGGGGAAATACATTTGTTGTATGAAATTTGAGGGGCAGTAAACGTAATGCATAACAGCTTAATTGAATATATTCATAAGACTCTTAAATGTCGGCACATAATGAGGTACCTAAATTATTGCCTATTTTATTATATACTTATGCAACTAATGTGACTGTTACTACGTGACCATAACTATGAACGACCCGATAATTTTTTCTAAAATGAAAGTCAATTAAACTTCTCTTTAAAAATTTCCTTTGTAAAAAAAAGAATGTAACATAAAGATAAAAGACAACTTGTCCAAAAATCGTACCTATTTATTTTTTTCCTAGTCACAAATGTCAGCTATTCCACTAATTCAGGGTCGTATTCGTGTTTCGGAATGCAAAACGTTTTAAGACCCTCGTGCCATCTCGCCCACCTGTTCTAATCTGTCCGCACGTTAGCTTTAATTCTTCGTTATGAGATATGAGAAAACAATGCGCTGAACTTCCTCAAATACATTAATTGGCCTTAGATGTTACTCTTCGAATGCTCCAACCAACCTACTCTCGACAATCGACAATTATTTGAGTGAACTATTAGAAACAAGTGACACTTTCTCCGGCTACTTGCTATTATTTTTATGACAGTATGGCAATCATCCTTACAAATGGTTCTACGACGCAGAAAGAAAGAAAAATCTTCGAACTTTATTTGATGGTCCATACTTAGACGATCTCTGCACCGTTACGAAATAAAGTCGTCAATTATGTTATTTCCTGTTAACGATGTCACAAAGAGGCATATTAATGAGTTGCCTAGAAAGATAGGAGAACGCACTTGAGAAATCCAAGTTTAATAAAAGTTCCATTGACCTTTAAACTCACAGATTTTTATTAAATTTTACAGCATCAAGATTTATTTACTGCTATTCAACTTTTTTCTTTAAAAATCTAATTATAAGTTCTCACATTTTATAAAAGCAGGCTAGAACCATAAAAAATAGCAATAATAGCTAAAGTGCATAGAATTCCATAGTCTTAAGATCATAAAATTAAGTTTCACTACTTCAATATCTAGTGTTGTGTAAGTCATAAAGAATGCCATTTCTCAAGTTTTATAGGTCTCGGAAAGAGGGTGAAAAATAGTTGCCAACATGTGTCATTTAATATTGAAAAACACAGTATTTTATAGTAATTAAGAATTCCCTTCTCAAGATAAGATTAAATATTGTGAATTTCTACTTGCCTTTATAATTTATTGGTAATCTTAAGGTCACCGACCGTAAAACCGTGCGACAACGACCGGTACGAAACGATTTCGATTGAGAATCTCTTAACGGCAGTTTCGTTTCCCTCGTAATCCCCAGTCAAAGAAAAGGTGCAGTCGATACGTGTGCATTGCAATCTGAACGATTATAACGGTTTCAGTGATCAATAGTGCATGTAAAAAAATGTAAAAAATTGTCCTTAATGTATCTTCTTTAGTAGATATACATTGTAGATGAATTCTCCACTGAAAAAAAATGTTGGACGGGACAAAAAAAATTTTGCTGCGATATCCGTCATTTTGTTGCCTCTTTAGTAGCTGAATGTTTGATTACTCGAAATAAAGTTACTTACCAACTGTTCATATCTACATGTAAGATAAAAGAATAGTAAATATATATTAGTAAAATGTCGTACAATTGCTTCCTGACGTTTAAAGAACGACTCAGTGCAGAATATTATCGAGCAAAGACAAAGATCCCAAGAATCAATAATCCATTAGAAATACATATATAATTAGCTTCGTTTCCTACCACCAACTGTTCTTAATTCAATTAATGTT
Organism: Druon quercuslanigerum; assembly: GCA_010014905.2. Lineage (NCBI taxonomy): Eukaryota > Metazoa > Arthropoda > Insecta > Hymenoptera > Cynipidae > Druon > Druon quercuslanigerum. Next base: position 2,415 of record JAAAKG020141594.1, on the reverse strand, counting down.
TAACAAGAACAGATATCCCTAACCTATTGTCTCAAGGCTATTTAAATACTATACTCACTGTCCATATGATGTTGAAAACGTTTCTGGAGTACAAATATTCACATGAAATATTCAAAACTTCGTTCACACAATTTTGTCCAATTAATTATACTGCCGTCGTGTATGTCCATGCTATACTGAAAATAACTATGTACTTAATTCGAGGAATCATTAAACAAATCCACTCAGCTCTGTTCAAGTTTAAACTGGTTTTCTGTGATAACAATTATTTTTCTACCTATTTACTTCGGAATATGTACATGATATATGTACTTATCTATTCTGGGAAATGTTTCACCAATAGATCGGTTAGTCTAAGCGGCGTATAATAATCACGTTTTGCGGTTTAAAATATAATCAGGCCAAGAACTATTTTCGTGATTAAATACTGACAGTATTAAGTACTCTAGATAGCGACTTAGATTCTAAGAGTTCTGTTCAATACTTTGTAGTATTCAGATGTAACTCAGACTGTTGCAGATGACTTTAACGCAATTGATTACATCTCAGCACCGTGAAGCATTGTCAGTTCAAAGACCTTCCAAGAAACCAAGCTAACGCAAAATGTTTTACGTACACTGTGGAATTTCGCAATTTTCTATTCTCGTTTTCTGATCTTCGATTCAATGTTAATTAATCCTTTGTAACTGAGGTCACCGACAGTAGCTACTGTAGACTGTGGGAATTTTTCTCTGGAGCTAAAGCATTATTCATAGTTGCCGGAACGTTAAACTTCCCCTTTGCGTGTTCTCTTTTTCTCTCCTCTACTCGAGCGTTGACCATGCTTCCATCTCGAATTCATATTTTCAAATCTAAAAGATTGTGTTAACAGTAATACTCAATATATATTGGGCATAGGCCTGTTAGATCTTTTAAACACCTGACAAAAATAATATAGTGTTGTTGTTGACTGTTTCTTATGATCGCATATTATAGTTGATTCATCAGTCATGTATTAGAAATTCCATTGCAAGAATTATAGTGTGCACAAGAATAAGAAACCAAAATACTGGTCTTCTTTTTTTAAAGATAAATCATGATTACATTATGAACTTCATTTGCATTCATCTGATATCAACAATTTTATAAACACTCGTAAGGAATAAAAATATGTACCATCTAAACATTTTAATGAGGTAATCACCATTTTATAGGATTATATTATAATAAACTTGCAAAGTCCTGCAGAAGAGGAACAAGAACAAGAGGACCATCTGAACAATCCTTGGCATTAAGGGGAACTTACACCTTGTAAGTTGGCATTGACAGCGTCCTTGTCAGAAGTGCAGGGTAAAACGGTGTGCAGGATTGGGTCCACCCTGGCTATCCGAAATCCAAAATTCAAAAGCACTTTCAATTGTTGTTACGTCAGCGAGGTCTCGATCGTACACTTTTTCTATATTTTGATTTTTCGCAAAATGGCGGACATTTTTCCTAAAAAGTCATTTTTGTACAATTTTCTGTCCTATTTGAAGCGGTCAAAAATCAGCAAAATGAAAGTTGTCAAAAATGAATGATCGGGACCTCGTAGAGTTGGCCTTCCTAGTCAAGGAGATATTCACGAGAAATTCATGAAAAATCTCGGTCGAGCTGAAAACTATTCATATTCCAGTAGCGCTGGAGCGACGCAGGGGCGCGCGGACCGGCCATGCGCCTTCATGTCTGACAGTGTTGCCATAATGAAAATTGCGTTTGTACTCTGAAAGTGTACTCAATATCCTGAAATTGTACTTTGCGTTGGCAGAGTTGCGGCGGCGCCGCATACTATCGAACTTTGGCGCCAAATTCGAATTATTAGGTTTAAAATAGCCTTATTGTTATTCTTTATTTACTATTCAATCCGTTAAGGATTTTGGTTGTCCTAAAAACGAATCCGTTGTCTAAACCTTTCCTATATATGTAAGGTTTTTGAGATATCCTATCCTAAAAATACAAAAATTGCTATATGTAGCCGATACTTAATGGAGCCATTATATACACGATATCGATTACACGACAGGTGCCGCATTAGGACGCCAGGGCCGCTTCGAATTCGAATGGACTTCTCTTTCTATCTCCACGCTTTAAAAAAAGAGGACCCTTCCATTTTTAACTTTCGAGTTTGAACACGGTCGCGGAGTCCCACAACGCAACTTTGAAGTCTTGAACCACAAGAGTGAAGGAGACAACAGTTTTCTCCATCTAGTCCACTCTCGTTAAAACAAGCACGGTGTACACTTTTGATTTGTAATCAGCTGTGGAAAGGGCTTAATGGAGGTTCCCCACTTGGGTCCATTAGTATCCAAGATCTTGTTTCAGACGTCGTTCCCTCTACTGAGACTCTTCTTGTTAACTATTTTCCGCCATACTTTTCTGTCCTGGCATACTTCTCTAGCT
>JAAAKG020141593.1:0-11820 GCA_010014905.2 Druon quercuslanigerum | reverse complement strand
TTGGACGCGGGCACCAAAAAGCGAAAGCAGAAAAAAAATAACCTTCCCCCTACACCTTCTGGGGGGAAGGTAGGGGGCAGGGGGGGACCAGGCCCCCCCCCCCCCCCCTCCCCCCATAAATACACACTTTGAAAGAGCAACTTGTACATTTCATGAATATGCATACATACGTGCCCACAATTAACCCGAAAGGCGCAAATGAGAAGGCATTCAAAGAAGCTGTTGCAGTTTCAAACCCTAATTTCTCTCCTCTAGTAGCCAGTTGTTATAAACGATCTTGACACTGTCGCTCTTTGCAACTATTCATCCCATCACAATTGTCTCAGTTTTCCTCACTAAAAATTCAACTTTGAATTTGTTGAAACAGTTAGCTGCCCTTAGAAAAAAATTATAGGAAATTCATCATAGACCGATAATGATTGTTCGAGAATGAATTTCATAAAATTTTTCCGCGTTTCTAGAAAAAATCCGTATTGTAAAACGGGGTGCCGCTTTAATCCACATAAGCTCTACTTAGCCCCAGTTTATAGTATAGAAATAAATAATGATAAAATACTGAGAAAATATTTATGCGAAAAAATAGGGAAACTACAAAGGACTTATTTATTTAGTTAGTTAAGGTAGGATTTCAAATTTTTTCAAAGTGTTTTCCCATTTTCAACTAATTTTAAGGAATTTCCACGGTATCAAGAGATAGCCAAATATTTCTACTGATTTAAAGGATCTTCTTTACAAAAAAAAAAAAAAACCTTTTTACCTTCAAAATGTATGGTGAAGTTGGCATTTCTGGTAAGAAAAAATCCGAATTTGACATGTAAATTGTAACAGGTCAAAAGTCGAAATAGCGCATCCAATATGGCTGAGCAATATTACAAAAAGAAAAGTGACTTAACGAAAAGTGACTTAACGAAAAGTGACTTAACGAAAAGTGGATCGGACTTGGAAAGAAAACTTTTCAATAATGCAGACCTAATATGGCGGAGAAAAATTTAGATTTAAAATCTAAAGTTCAGATTTCAAAATTCAATATGGCTGACCCAATATGGCGGACCCAAATTTAGAAACAGATCAAATTTAACTAAAAAAAGGTACTCAGGGGTTTTTCGGATCGCTGATTTAAAATCCGAAGGATTTTTAGAAAACCTAATTTCAAATCCAAAATTTAAATTTTTAAATTCAAAATAGCGGATTCAAAATGGGGGATTCAAGATGGCAGAACAAAATTGTAAAAAAAACAGACTTGGAAAAAACTGCTGCGAGGATTTTTAGAGTCGCTGATTTAATATCTAAAGTTAATATTTTACAATTCAATATAGCAGACCTAATACGGCGGAGAAAAATTTAGAAAAAACCCCGATTTATCTAAAAATTGCTGCTGAGGAGGTTTTGGGGAGCTGCTTCAAATATAAAGACAAATTTTCAAATTTCAAAATGGCAGATCCATTATGGCGGATCAAAATTTAGAAACAGATCAGACTTAACTAAAAATTGCTACTTTGGGGGTTTTCAGGTCGCTGACTTAAAATCCGAAGTTAAAAATTGAAAAGTTCAATATGGCAGATCTAATATGACAGACCCAAATTTAGAAAAAAAAAACGATTTAACTGAAAATTGCTATTCAGGGATTTTTAGACAACATAATTAGATCCAAATTTAAAAATTCAAAATGGCGGATCCAATATAGCAGGGAAAAAATTTCAAATCAAGATAGGTTTGACTAAAAATTGATAATTGGAAGGTTTTTTGCAACGGTGATTTAAAATCCAAAGTTAAAATTCCAAAATTTATTATGGCGGACCAAAATTGATGAAAAAACCTTCTTTAACTGAAAATTGCTACACAGAGGTTTTTCGGGTCGCTGATTTCAGATGCAAAGATAAAATTTCAGAATTCAAAATGGCCGACACAATACAGCGGACCAAAATTAATAAACATACGCGATTGAATTGAAAAATGCTACTCCAGGGTTTTTTGGGTCGCTGATTTCAAATCAAGTCAAAATTTCAAAATTCAAAATGGTGGATCCAAAGTAGCAGATAACAAAAAAAAGACAGATTTGTCTAAAAATGTCTACTAAGGATTTTTTCGGGTCACTGACTTCAAATCCAAAGTCATATTTTCAAAATTCAAAATGGCAAATCCATTATGGCGGACCAAAATTAGAAACAGATACGATTCAACTAAAAATTGCTAAAGGCTTTTCTTGGAACTAACTTTAAATAAAAAGTCAAATTTTCAAAATGGCAGACACCACATGGCGGACCAAAATGTATGAACAAACCCGATTTAACTAAAAATTGCTATTCAGAGGATTTTAGGATCGCTGATTTCATATGCAAAAATAAAATTTCAGAATTCAAAATGGCAGACACAATACGGCAGGCCAAAATTTATAAACAAACCCGATTTAACTGAAAATTACTATTCAGAAGGTTTTAGGGTCGCTGATTTCAAATCCAAAGTCCAATTTTCAAAATTCAAAATGGCAGATCCATTATGGCGGACCAAAATTTAGAAACAAACCCGATTAAACTGAAAATTGCTACTCAGGGGTTTTCCGCGTCGCTGATTTCAAATCTAGAGTCAAAATTTCAAAATTCAAAATGGCAGATCCATCATGGCGGACCAACATTTACAAACAAACCCGATTAAACTGAAAATTGCTACTCAGGGGGTTTTCCGGGTCGCTGATTTCAAATCCAAAGTCAAATTTTCAAAATTAAAAATGACAGATCCATTATGGCGGACCAAAATTTAGAAACAGATCCGAATAAACTGAAAATTGCTACTCAGGGGTTTTCCGGGTCGCTGATTTCAAATCTAGAGTCAAAATTTCAAAATTCAAAATGGCAGATCCATCATGGCGGACCAACATTTACAAACAGGAAAAATAAGACAGATTTGCCTAAAAATGTCTACTCAGAAGTTTTTTTTCAGGTCGCTGATTCCAACTCAAAGTTCTGAATTAATTGAAACAGTAATGAGGATTTCGGTTTCTCGAAGCATGCACATTTCTGATGCAGGATGGGTGGACGTAAACACCGAGAGAGTGCACAGTTAACTGTGCCATGTGAGCACATTAGGATCGATGCCCAGTAAGCGTTTGCCTCCTATTGTAATACCACTTGAGCGTTAACGTGCTTCGCGTATCAGAATTCGATTAAGGCCGGCAACTGTGGTCTTTCCATTAACTACACTGGTTACTCTCTATGTGGATTGAATTGCCGGAACATCTCAAGCCGGAAGGCAGTCAGTCTATAGAACTGGAGTCCTGACTAGATTCCACCAAATTTCACAAATTTCGAGCTTGATTCTCTGAACCCACCTCCTCCTGAATCTCAAATCTACCATTAATACATATATATCTCACCGGAAATAGCCAAACCGCAACCCCCAACCTGTTAATATATTTCCTCCTTAGGCGAAATTATTAGAGGATTATCGGCAAAGATATTTATCATTCTAATGGACCAGCAATAATTTGTCTGATAATAGCTTGTTCAAAATAGTTACAGCTAATTTATTATAAAATAGGACATAGATAGTATCATTAATTGTCCAATTAAATATTTTTAAATAGGGTATTTTTTCATGCAAATACGGGAAATGAATTCTTTTAAATGAAAATTTTCAATCAAATAAGAATATTTTCTTTACCAAAAGACATGAATTTTGTACGAAAGAGTTGAGTTTGTAAGGTAAACAATTAAATTTTTTAGAAAATAGTTGAGTTTAAAATTTAAAAAGACGAGTTTTTACAAAAAGTTAATTTTCAGCCAAGAAATATGATTTAAAACAAAAGGTAAACTTTTCGGCCAAAAAAGATGACTTTTTAATTTTCAAAAATAGTTATATTTTCAACAAAATAATCCAATTTTTAATTAAATAATAGAATTTTGAGCCAAAAAAGATTTAAATTTTAAATAAAAAAGAGTTACGATTAAATAAAAAAAATTAATTCTCAACAAAAAATGTGACAGTTGATAAGTTGATACGTTGATGCGAATTTTTAATAAAAAATAAATTTTCAGTCAAGATAGAAATAGAATTTGAATAAACTTTTCGCATTTTTAACTCATTTAGAGAATTCTTTACAAAAAATTAAATTTCCAACCCTAAAGTGTGAATTTTCATCATAAAGTTAATTTTTAACAAAAACCGTTTAACTTTCTAGCAGATTTCAATTGATTAAAATTTTTTAAACAAAAAGGCCATGTTTTAAACAAAATTAATCAAGTTTCAGGCCAAAAAGGCGAATTTTCTACAAGACAGTTGAGTTTTCAAGAATAATAAAAAATGGTGCAGTTAAATTTTTAGTTAGAAAAAATCAGCAAATAAACAACAAATTTTAATTGAGAAGATAAATCTTCAAAAAATCAAATGGATGTTTAACAAATTAGTTTAAATTTCAACCACGCAGTTAAATTTTCCACAAAAAAAGAAAGTTGAATTTTCAATTTAAAAAAATTAATTTTCAACAAAAAGTAAAATAATTTCATCCTCAAAAAATAAAACTTTTTTTTAAACATAATACTTCAATTTACAACCACGTGGTTGAATTTTTAACCCAAAGGACGAATTTTCGTCAAAGTAATGGAAATTTCAACAATTAAGACATTTTTAAACAAAATACGTCAATTTTCAACTAAAAGTAAAATATTTAAATTTTAAGTTAAAAAAAATAATAATTTTTGCAAATCTAGATTTGTAACAGATTAGTTAAAATTTCAACCAAGTACTGAAATTTTCAACCAGATAGGGAATAGACAAATTTTTAATTAAAAAAAAATTAATTTTAAACGAAAAAAAACCGTTTAATCCTCAAAGAAAAATAATATTTTTTTTTAACAAAATACTTCACTTTTCAACCACATAGTTGAATTTTTAACCAAAAAGACAAATTTTCTTCAAACTAGTGGAAATTTCAACAATGAAGATATTTTTAAACATAATAGGTCAATTTTCAACCAAAAGTGAAATATTTAAATTTTAAGTTAAAAAAATAATAATTTTTGCAAATCAAAAAATTGCAAACAAGCTGAGTCATTAAGCAATAAAATGGATTTTTAACAAATTTGTTTAAATTTAAACCACCCAGTTAAATTTTGCATAAAAAATGGAAGTTGAATTTTCAATTTAAAAAAATTAATTTTCAACAAAAAATAAATAGTTTCATCCTCAAAAAATAAACCTTTTTTTAACAAAATACTTCAATTTTCAACGAATTAGCTAAATTTTTAGCCAAATAGACGAATTGTCTTTAAAGCAGTGGAAATTTCAACAATTAATATATTTTTAAACTAAGTAGGTTAATTTTCAACTAAAAGTGAAATATTTAAATTTTAAGATTATAAAAAAATAATAATTTTTGCAAATCTAAAAAATTACAAACAAGATGAATCTTTAACCAATAAAATGGATTTGTAACGGACTAGTTCAAATTTCAACAAAGTAGTGACATTTCCAACCAAATAGGGAATAGGCAAGTTTTTAATAAAAAAAAATTAATTTTAAACTAAAAAAAAAACAGTTTATACTTCAAACAATAAAATTATTTTTTTTAATAATTTAACTTTTAACGAAGTAGCTGAATCTCTAAACAAAAAGACGAATTGTCATTAAAGCAGTTATATTTTCAACAATAAGATATTTTTAAACTAAGTAGGTCAATTTTCAACAAAAAAATGTATTTTCAACAAATGAGTTCAAATTTCAACAAATTATATTTTCAATGAAAAAAATTAATTTTTAACCAAATAGTTGGATGTTTGCTCAATAATAAATTTTTTTTAAATGTAATAGTTCAGATTTCCAATAAAAAATATTGATTTTCAGCCAAAAGTTAAATTAAACCAAATTTTCCGTTAAAAAATGTATTTTCAACCAAAAAACAAACAAATTTAAAAATAAAATTTAACTTCCACTAAATATTAGATTTTTTGAACCAAACTAAATGAAACCTGAACTAACTTAATTAAATCTTAATATTTTTTCTCGAATCAATTTTAATTTGTTAATTAATGCAATAACATCATTTTATTTATATTCGCTCTTAAAACTAAAGCGTAAATTCTTCAAAATATTCTCAACAACAACATTTAATATTAATTTATCAAATTTCTAATTTCATCAATCTTTGTTTCTAGATTTCTTTTTAAATGAGAATCTATTATTAGCACAGATTATTATAGTTTCTCTTAGCCACTTTTTTCTAGCTTTTCTAAGTATTTCTTTCCTTCAGAGGAGGGTGGGGGGGGGGCGGATCGGTTGTTAAAAAAATATTATGACTTTAATCTTCTTAATAAATCGAGAGAATCTTAATTTAGACTGATGATTTAAACACGTAGGCATGCCCAACTTTAGTTTTTTAACTCAAATCTGACCTCGAATCTCTATAGTTTATACTTTATGTGCATAGCTAAATTTGGGGATCTCTTTTCTAGAAAATGTGCTCTCAAGAGCGAAGATAAACTAACCAAAAAAGGCTGGACGTTCAACTTTCTCATCCAATAAACTCATTTATGTTCCCTATAAATCATAGTTTCAAAAATGATGATAAATATCAGAAAAGTTTCATAAACTAATGACAATTTGTTTCGACATTATAAAAGAAATGGAAAGTTTTATTTTTAAAAAAAGTTACAAATATTTCTCTTAGCCAATCCCTATTTATAGATTTCCCTATATATTTACGAAGATACGTATAAAAATGTAAGATATCTCGATCGAGTCCGTGTCCCTAACGTTGAAGAGAAAACAGAATAAAAAATAAAAAAATGTTTTTAGAAATGTGTGCTTTGTGCAAATCCATGCTTGTTAAGAGAAAATGAGTCCTCATTTGTATAAAGGAAGCGGCCTCGTTTACTGATAATTGCGAATGGATATGACAAAGTTAGTTTGCTCATTTTATTTATTGCTCGCATGTCGATAATTATTCGAACCGAGTTAATTACTTTTTGCAAAAGGATCCAATTATCTCATTCAGTAATTTTTAAACAAGTTTATTGAAAAATTATACGAGTTCGAAAAAAGTTCTTTGAAAATAGTAATTTCCCGTATTTAAATTCTACAAATAGTATTTAGGCATCAATTTGAATTAAAATAAAGTGAGTCTTTGATTAGTCTCAATGTATCTCAATTAGAACGTGTCAGTGACACCCCTCTCCTAATTTACCATTTCCGCTGGTTTAAAATTCTGGAAAACCGGTTTTGGTCATTTATGAAATAAATATAATACACGCAAAGAGGTTAATTGATGTATCTATAATTATGCATCGTCAACAGTACAAGCACATAATAAATTATTCATTAATTATATCTCAAATATTTGAGCGAATTTCGAATTGATAATACTATCAGGGTTAACTGAAACTAAGATATTCATATTTGTCGCAAAATGATGAATTTTTAAACAATTAAGATTAATTTTCAAACAAAAAGATTAATTTTCTACCAAAAAATACAATTTTTCAACAAAATACATTAATTTTTAACGAACTACTAAAATTTTCAATCAAATCGTTGAATTTCGAACAAAAAAAAATCAATTTTTAACACAATATGGAATAGTTACATGTTGAGTGAAAAAAAAATTTCATTGTAACTGATAAATTTTCAAGTACAGTAATGAATCCTCAACTGGAATTGTTTAATTTGAAAAAAAACTAAAAAAATGAAAATTCAACCAACACAGTTGAACTTTTAAAAAAATGCTGCAAAAATTAATAATTAAATTAATATCCAAAAAATAAATGTTAAAAAAAAGAATTTTCAACGAAAAAAAAAAACAAATCTGTAAAAAAAATTCCTTTAATCCAAAGGAAAAATCATTTTTCAACCAAAGCAGTGAATTTCAAAAATAAAAAATAATTGTTACTAAAATTTTCAACCAACAAATAGGAATTTTCAACTAACAAAAATAAGTCTTCAATCAAAAATTGAATAATTAAGTTAATAGTTTTTAAAAAATTCAAAAAAAAAAAAAGAATTTTCAACTAAAATTATGAAATATTCAACTGGAATAGTATCTTCATTTTTAAATTAAAAACAACATTCTTTTTAACGAAAAAAGAAACAAATTTTCAATAAAATATTTAAGTTTTCGGTAAAAAAATTCCTTTAATCCAAAGAAAAAACAATTTTTCAATTAATCAGTTCATTTTTCAATCAAACAGTTCATTTTTCAACAAAAGAAGTGAATTTTAAAAATAAAAAATGATTGTTACTAAAATGTTTAACCAGCAAAGACGAATTTTTAACTAACAAAAATAAGTCTTCAATCAAAAACTGAATAATTAAATTAATAGTCAAAACATGAATGTTAAAACAAAAGAATTTTCAACTGAAATTATGAAATATACAACTGGAATAGTATCTTCATTTTCAGATTAAAAACAACACTCTTTTTTAACGAAAAAAGAAACAAATTTGTAATAAAATAGTTAATTTTTCTGTAAAAAAATTCTTTAATCCAGAGAAAAAACAATTTTCCACAGTTCATTTTTCAACTAAAGAAGTGAATTTCAAAAATAAAAAATAATTTTTACTAAAATGTTCTACCAACAAATACGAATTTTCAACTAACAAAAATAAGTCTTTAATCAAAAATTGAATAATTAAATTATTGTCAAAAAATTAATGTTACAAAAATTGATTTTCTACTCAAATTAGCAAAAATTTTGAACTGGAATAGTATTTTTATTTTCAGATTAAAAACAACATTCTTTTCGACGAAAAAAAAATCAAATTTTCAATAAAATATTTAAGTTTTCGGTAAAAAAAATTCCTCTAATCCAAAGAAAAACCAATTTTTCAATCAAACAGTTCATTTTTCAAACAAAGAAGTGAATATTAAATTAAATTGTTAAACCTTAAATAAAAAAAAAACATTTTCACAAAAAAAGTATTTTTTAAACAAGTTAAAGTATTTATAAACTAAAACTTTAATTTTTAACTAAAATTATGAACATTTAACTGGCTTACTTGAATTTTCACAAAAAATAAGAATTTTTAATCAATGAGATTAACTTTCAAAGAAAAAAAAGAATAAATATATTTTCAATTCGAAGAAATATTAAAAAATTTTCGACTAAAATAAAAAAAATCTTCGACTGGAATATTTTAATTTTATACCTACTAAAAAGATTAATTTTTAACAAATAAGAATTATTATTTTAAAAGAAGATGATTTTTCCATAAATTTCATTAATTTTCGAAATGCTTTAATTTTTTAACAACAAATATTAATTATCAACCATATACTTGAATTGTCATTTTAAAAAGATAAACGAAAAATAGTGAAGTTCAATTTTTCTTTATGAATATAATTATTTACCAAAAAAATCGTATTTTCAGATAATAGTTAAATTTCCAGTAAAAAATTCCTTTTCATAAGAAAAACTAAGTTTTCATTCGAATAGCTCATTTTGCAACCAAAGAAATAAATTTTTAATCAAAATGATGAATCTTGAATAAAAAAAATTAATTTTCAACAAAAGAAGAATTTTAAGACAATGATATTAATTTTTGAAGAAAAAATTCATTTTCTACAAACGAATCGTTTTTTTCAAAAAATACGTAAATTTTTAACCAAATACGGGAATTTTCAATTAAAAAAAAAAAAAAATTTACATCCAAATAGTCGAATTTTGAACTAAAAAACGTCTATTTTCCACCTGAAATAGTTCAATTTTCTACTGAATAAGTTTAAAAAAATTAATTTTCAGCAAAAAAGTTACATCTTTAAAAAGTCATCAATTTTTTAATTAAAATAAAGAATCTGTCAAAAAAAAAGTTTTTCATAAAAGAGCTCAGCTTTTAACCGCAAGTTGTTAAATTTTAATGAAAAAAGGGAAATTCCTAAGGAAAATTTTTTAAAAATTTATATTGTAATTCAGAAATATTTTATCTTCGAAATACTACTTCTACTCTACAAACTACTTGTAGTACTTTTTTTTAAACTTCGGAAGAACTCCTTTCTTCTAAATCCCAGTTTTAATTCTTTTAAAAAATTCCCGTTCCAGTCAAACCTTTTTTTATTTAATTCCCGGTCATTTTCCAATTTCCGGTCAAGTCAACACCCCGCCTATCAAGCAAAACAAGCAATGTAATTTAATTTAAAAAATATTTGAATTTAAATTTGGCGCCAGATTTTTTAAAGCCCAAACTTAAAAATAACCTCTAGCAGGAATTCCGGCGCGAAATTTAAATTTTATTACACGCTGTAAAAGTCCCTACAATTGTTAAAAATAAGAAGAGAGAAATGTATTCTCAACACCCCACTTATGGAGACAATAAATGTCACATGAACATTGCAATTTCTGGAGAAGGAAGAAATAAAACGGAAATTCCGAAGAAATAGGTATTTCTCCTTTTAGTAAAAGAGATGAGGCGATTCCGCGGAACCGATTGTTGCGATTGCGTGATCGCTGTACGAAACGAATGGTAATTTAGCAACGGCTTGCGGGGGAATTCAGAAAAGGCGGGGCATGGAAATCGCGGTACTTTCGGCAAACGAGGAATAATAAAATTAAATTAAAAGGATTATTCCTTTTTGCCGTTTTTCTAGTAATTGCGAGTATGGACCTAATGAAGATTGTCGAGCTGCTTTTTCCATCGAATCGTGACGTCAATGCAAGAACGAAATGACAACGGCCTCTATCTCTTTTCTTTTTCTTTTTTTAGAATAAAAGGAATATTTATTTGAGTTGAATAATATTTATTCAACTTTTTTTTCAGCGCAAGGTGGCAGTATTTGCTGGTGCCACCAAAGAGATGTGCCTGCAGTATCAATTTATTTTTCACTCCGACAGTCTCCAACATCTCGCGAAAAATTTTTTCCTCTCTTTTTCACCAGCTTTTTCCATTACCTATCGACGTCACTCCATTTTTGGTGTGCGATTCAAGAATCCTCCGAGCACACTTTAGTGTCACTATTACTCACTGCGGAATTTTCTTATCTCCCGCGCGAATGCTCGTCAAAAAAAAAAAAAAAATCACCGGGAATCAGATGTCTCGACAAAGATGTTCCAATTCTGTCTTCAAATAAAATTTTTTGATTTCTTTGAAGCGCTGGTCATATTTTATATCGGTATTTTTTAATTTCGATCTTATTCCGGAAAAAATTTCAAAGTGCCAATCAAATTTTAAGTAAAAATATATTGTATTTTTAACAAAATAATTTCATTTTCAACTCGAATTCTCACGAAATAATAATAAATAATACTTACAAGAAAAAGAGACGAATTTCTAACTATCCTGAATATCCTGAAAGATGAATGCTTCTAAACCGCTAAATTTTCGAGAAAAAAAATAGGAATTTCAGGGAAATAGTTGAATTTTAAATGAAATAATTAAATTTTCAACAAAACAAAAAAAGTATTTTTTAAACAAGTAAATTTACTTGAATTTGTAAACAATGAGATTAACTTTCAATGAAAAAAAAACGAAATAAATATATTTTCAATTCGAAGAAATATTTAAAACTAAATTGTTAAATTTTGCACTAAAAACGGACAATGTTCAAATCAAAGTGTAAATGTTAAATTTTCAATCAAACTCAAAAATTTCGGCTAAAATTTAAAAAATCTTTTGCTGTTATATTTTAATTTTATACCTACCAAAAAGATTCAGTTTCAACCAATAAGATTAATTGTTTTAAAAAGGATGAATTTTCTACAAATTGCATTAATTTTCGAAAAAAAAAACTTTAATTTTTAAATAAAAAATATTAATTCTGAATAAATTATTAATTTAATATAATAATTATTATAATTAATTAATATAATTATTATATATACATTTTTTTAACAAAATAATTTA
>JAAAKG020141592.1:0-11820 GCA_010014905.2 Druon quercuslanigerum | reverse complement strand
CTCCTCAGAGTGATTAAATTTTGATTCATAACATTTTTTCATAGAGTGCCTATTTTTCGAGATATTTGAAAGTTTTAGGTTAAAAAATTCACCATGTGTATGTATATATATATATATATATAATTTTATCAAAAGTTTTTAGTCTCTTATTTTTATTTTTTTATTATTCATAATATATCGTTTCTGCGACTGAAAGTGCTGGGGACTATGCCTGACGACTAGATGTCCCAGCGACTACTTGTCCCGGCGACTAGTTGTCCCGGCGACTAGATGTCTCGGCGACTAGATGTCCCGCGACTAGATGTCCGGCGACTAGTCGGCGGCGACTAGATGTCACGTACCGACTCCAGTGTGGCAGGCGCGTTACTCCGTGGAGGTGTGGCAAGCAAGGGTTAAAAGTCTGCGCATGTGCGTATTTCCCATCGGCCCAAAGTCCACCCGACTTTGTGAAACTCGGTCCAACCTTGTTAGCCGAAGATCGGCCCAGCTAGTGAAATAACCAGTGTGTTTAACGAGATCGGCATAGCCTTGCCCGATGGTCGGACCATGTTTCGCCAAAGATGGACCAATAGTCGGCTAAACTTTAGTACAACGTATTTACTACTTCGCTGTCGACTTTTGGGCCGACTTTGGATGTTGATCTACAGGCGGCCAAAATCGGGCCGACTTTGAGCCGACGGTCCTACTCTGGGTATTCAGTTATACAGTAAAATTTCGCTTTAAAGAACTCATTTTGTGAAATGTACCTCTCAAGTAAAAGACAAAAATTGAGCCAAATATTAATGAGAGTGGCAGTAGGGTTGCTTATACTCTCTGTTTGTACATAATGCTTATATAGTTGCAATACTGGTCAATGAACCACAGTGTTGCGTCGATCATCGGGCCAACAGTCGGTCAAAGTTAAACAAACCAATCTGGTTTTGTCATTTTAAATCAAATTGCCAGAGTTCATCAGACCATCGGCCATATATTGGACCAAACTTGGGCCGATTGTCGGGTGCAGTAGGGTTGTTTGTTTTGGCCAGTATTGCACCGATCATCGGACCAACCTTCGGCCAAAGTTGAACCAACCACACTGGAGTCGTCATTTTAAATCAAATTGCCAGAGTTTATGAGACCATCGGCCGTATTTTGGACCAAAGTCGGCTAAAGTTGTGCCGACAGTCGAACTTTCTCCGGCTACCAGTGTCGTAACCCAATTCTGGCTCGATAGTGGTTGTTCGGAATTCCCAAAGATGGTCCAACTTCGGTCTCCAAACTTTGGCTAGCGAAGTCGGGGTGACCGTGGGCCGACAGTAAATGTCTGGCTGCCGACCTAAATACGCACACGGGTGAAAATATAATACATAAATTGGATTTGGATTTCGAAAACTTATTTAGGTCTCCCTCGTTTAGAAAAGGCAGCTATTTAACACAAAACTTAACTAAAGTAAGTCATAACTTCAAAATAAAAATGTTTTGTTTTCTGGCACAGGAATTAAGCAGCACACATACCCAAAATGGCGATAACGGCTGATCGGCTTACCAAACATTTTCAATAGCGTAAAATAAATAGAATCTAACATAACTGTTTTCCCTTGCGTTTTACTGGAAAGTATGCAGAATGCAAAAATATATTTACTTTTTATAATTACAGTTTATTACACTATTCTTACTATAAAATTTACGAAACTGTCCGACCATTGATATGTGTTTGCGGAGATTGGTACACTTACCTTTCGGGAAGTTTATTAGTAAGATTTTATCATGCTAATTTCCTATCACAGTACAAAATATTCTGATATCAGAATATTTCACTGATTTCCGATTCCCAAGCAAAATTCGTCAATCATACGATGCATCAATTTTATGAATTTCAACGATCAGCTAACATAAATTAACCTATAAGTTTCCTTACACATGCACGCGTTGACGGAAAGTCAACAATCTTTTTGCCTTAAATTAACCTATAAGGTACATTTTACGTATATAAAGCAGTTGACTTTCAACTGGCGAATGATCCTTTTGGTTACGTATGAAAGTCATCTACCTTTTTTTTACTGAAATTCAGATTCTTGTATTACTGTGTACACACTGTATTTATTAGATGAAAATATATTATCTGGTATGATTAACTGCAGATATTGCACGTGTCACATCACTCGACTCTTCTCGCATCACGAACTTTATGCAAATTATGCAAATGACTTCGCATAGCGGGAGCCGCGAATGTTACGTCACAACTTGAAACTTTCGAGGACTGAAAAATAGCTTCATTTCAGTTTTTTTTACAGCTCGAAGTATCTTTATCCTAAGACAAGGCAATTAAATGTTTCCTTAAAACTAATAGACTACAATTCAGCCCAAGTTACCGGCTTAATTTCAGATAAAAATGAAAACAAGCCCAGCGTAAATTTCAGACTTCGTTTTAGTATGTTTTTCCTTAATGATGCATATATGTCTTATCCTAATAGAGTGGAGGCATTGATTTAACTATAGAATGAATTTTGAAGGATCACTGGGTGGGGCTCAATGAGCATATCCGTAATCAAGAATTTATCAGTTAGCGGTCTAATTAACGACTTTTTCAAGGTGGAAGCTCACTTTTTTTCGGTAGCGATTCGAGAAGTGAGACTTGAGAACGCAGTAGGGAAACATTTACCAGGTTACAAGTACGAGACCCAACGCAAGACCGGATTATAGACTCGTATATCTCTCTATAGGGCCTTATCATATTTATGGGAGCCACTAAAAGCGTACTACATGGAAACCACATCTGTTGGGATGCATATTTTTAAATACCATTTCAATGCTGCGCCTCAGACCACGGACCGAAACCGACAATTCTCTGCGTCTCTTACGACGCCTTTTGTGCTTCTGTTATTATAATCAAACAGAAAGAGCATGAAATAACATAACATTAATTGCAGATTATCTATTTTCAGATAGTTTTAATCGAGATACAATACAGGATGCAAACAAAGTCGACTTCGAAGATAAAAAAGTATGACATCTTTTTTATGATTATTTATATCAATTTCCTAATTAATTTTAGCATTTGCGAACTAGCGCTAAAATAAATTCAAAATTCTACGATTAAAAGATGTCTAAATTTCATTACGTACCGTAAGCTATAGCAAAAACAATTTTTTAACTCTGATTGTAAGACGTTGTCGAGCTTGCAGCATTGCTGTTTTTGATTGTGAGATAGAACAAAATGTAAATTTCAGAAAATTAATATAATGAATCTTGAAGAGTACCAAACTGAAGTTATCAACGATTTTCAAAGCAAGCATACGTTATTATTTGACTAATAATGCGAAAAAGCTTTTACAAATCACGTTGATGATTAAATGACTACGGTCGAAGAAATCGCGTGGGATCTTCATCGGCTTGAAAACTGTCCAAGTCACGAGAAGTCCAGTGGACTGTAGATTAAACGTGCGGGGGCAGGTTTACATGCCGGGAAGAAGGGTGTACATCTAATATTATGTAATAGGGGGCACGTGGCAGTCCACAGTTCAATTCCGGCACCGCCTCGAGCTCACATTGTTCTGCCGCGCCGCGCCCGTAGCGCACTGAAATACCCAAGAACAAGGTTGCATTGCGCCCTTGCATTGTGCACAGGTTATAGCTAATACGCGCTACTTTACAACCCCCGCGAGTCACCGCTCCACCATGAACAGCTCCCTATGGTGGCTGTGGGTATTAAATGCTAATCCGATTATTCCTTTCAAATCAACGAACTCTGCACGACGTGCGACTCAACTCGACGGGCATTGATATAGTTTGCTCAATGGATTATCAAGTTCCGTACCAACGCATATGTACACATACGTATATGTAAGACATATGGAGATACTTTTTATATCAATTTTTTAACATTAAAATCATATTTAAGTATCTTTTTTTCTGAGTCCAGGAAATTCGAGCACTAGATAATGTCATGCGAGGAGCACCTCAATGGGCTCGACCAACGTTGCGACGGTCATGAAAATGATGTCCGCAACTTGGCGATATACCCAACAAATCATTTAACACATATGTAGAAATCTATCACTAATACCAAGAATTGCTATTTCGGAGTGCATAAAACTCTCGCTCTCAGTCCAGTGTCCGGGGTTCCATTCAAATAGCCTTGGACTGAATTCGGGGGGATCGAAGCGTAAACAATCAGGGTCGCATGAATAGTTCCTTATTGAAATGTATGCTATTGCGCAGTATACTTGCCTGGCAACTAGCGCACTGCGGACCGTCCACGACAAATGTCGTAATCGCTCTCGCCCTGCTTACCTAAGAATCTGGGTAGGTCAGCAGTTCTAGGAAGGCTGCAAACGGGAGGACTGAAAGCGAGATTTAGGTGTATTACACACACGAAGGGCAACAACTGATTGGCAAAACATTCCGAAAAATGTGTGTAGAGCTGGAACATAAACGTTTTTGGGTAAAGTTGAAAATTATTTTAGCAGAGCTTATAATGAGTTTAATGTCTTATATTAAGTATTAACCTGTTAAAGAATAACCAAAATTGGGTAAAACGGGCGGTTGGGCTTGAGGAAAAAAGGAAGGGGAAAGAAACCGTGAAAGGCCGTGACTCCTGCTTGGAGAGAAATACTCCAAAAAGGGTCAGTATTTTTGAGTTTTTGTAGTGCAATGGTCAGCGTGTGGCAGTCCTGATGTCGAAGGTAAATGTTTCTTTATTTTTCTCAATAGAATTCGCTTTACTCACCTGCATTTGAAACTCTCCCCAAATGACTCCAAGTCCATTACGCAAATTTTGAAGAATCTGTCCCCAATAAATGTTCTTCGCGCAGCGCTGAGATTAGGGGTTCGAAACGTGCAAATATTTCACAGATCTTAAAAAACAGTATTTTTCCAAATAAATTGAGACCGAACAATTTAAGTGTTATAGGGAACAGTTATAAGTGCCTCATTTTGAATTAACATATGACATATGACATAATGACAGGCAATGTAATTTTTTATGAACATTTGAAATTTTAACGCGGGATCTTCGAAATTTAATCGTGAACTTTCACAATTTTTTAATACTTTTTTTTTAACTATCGTGTAAAGTTTGGTTCTTAGATGACAATTGTATTTAAAGTTTTTAGATATTTTAGAAAAAACAAAAAATATTTTAAAACGTATTTTTTTAAATTTTTAAAATTTTTATAATGTCGGTATAGTACTGCGCCGATCGTAGAGCCAGCCGTTAGCTAGTACTGGGCGAATGCCTGGTGAAGCACTGGCCAGCTGTACTTAAAATATAACTTTTTTAACTTTAACTGAAACATACTTGTTTTTGAGAATAACGACTTTAAATACTCATAAAAACATTATTACTGCATACTGAAACCTTCAAAAACCTAAAAATTAAAATTTTAAGCAATATAAGATTTTAGCAGTTCTCTGGTCGGGGCCTTAATAGATACAAATAGATTCGCCGTACCTTTACGAATCATGGAATTCTTCGCTAGAACGTGACAGGGCACCCATCAGTTTGTCCTAAATTAGATATTCTCATAGGGGCCCTAAGCAGTTTTTTCGAGACTAGATATTCTGATAGTGGTCCCATCAGAACCCAACTTCAAGTAGGGAAAGATGGAGAGCTTTCTGCACGGGATGTGGCCGTCCAAATAAGAAAAGTCGTAACTACATTTTGGATGAATTCCCTGCCATCCCGATTTCGGTTAGGTTGACAGGGGACTCATCCAAAATGTCGTTACTACTTTTATTGTTTGTACGGCAGTACTGTTCTCGTATAGGAAATCGGCAAAGGAATATGTGAATCTGTGTAGGATTCACTTATCCCTTGTATGTACGTCCAGATACTCGTGTATTCACATAGTTAAGCGACATTTTTTCAAAAAATGAGTTCTTTATATCAGTGGAATCGTGAGAGTAAGCGGCCTCTGACCATCATGTTAAAAATTATAATTTTTAATTATTTGTAATGAAACAAGATTGTTTAAATTTTCGAATATTGAGAAATTGACCAAATGCAATAGAAAAATGTATGGAAGAGAGGTCGAATACATCACGAAATAGAAGGGAAAAATTTGAGCAAAGTACTTTGCGGATCATTTGTCTGAGAAAAGTGGTCGAGCACGCTGCTTGGTATGAAATCAAAACTCTGCATGTGCCAACATGTGTTGTGCGTAAAGTTTAAAGTTAAATGCGACATGCCTTGCATGGCCATGGCGTTGCCGTGCTAATGGTTTTTCTTAAATATCTCCGCATGCTTGTGTACTTTGATGCGCTAATTGCGAATTTGAGAATGAAAATTGGCGACGAGGTCATCTTCATGGTGAAACCATGAAAAAAACCATAAAAGTCATAGTATCTGGAGATACAAGTTCTTATAAAGAATCCTGCAAAATGTTTCTACATTATTTACCTTTACAGGATCTTTACTTCTACAGCTCAAAAAATAATAGGTTCCAAATTTTATATCAACATCAATTAATAATTCATATTGAGCCCCTAGGCATACCAGTTAAAGTTTTTTTAGGTCAGGTTTAGTTTGCGTTGATGATGCCCTATTAGTTTGGGAATTTCAAGGTTTCAAAAATTCCATTTTTTTGGGCATTTTTGACCAAAAACTTAAATGTTATGTTTTATGAAAATATCTCGCTTCCTGCAAGTCTCACGACAAAATTTCTATAAAATAAATAAAAATAGAGCCAATTTCGCGTAAGTTAAAAGAAAAGTGTCCTAGCCCTGATAGGTCACACCATATTTTGAAATTTTTGTCCCAAGTAAGTGTGTACAATTCCTTGTTCAGGCATAATACATCTTTTGCCATTGATAAACAAATAATAATTTATAACAATATCTTGTCTTAACCACTTTTGAGTACTTTTTTAGTACTTTAGTGGAAAAAAGTGAATGTAATTGATTGAAAATGTAATATATATTTTTTTTCAATAAAAAAATAATGTTACATAATAATTGTTTCTAACATCAATATTAATGAAAAGAACATATTACATATTTCAAATCAATTAAAATCACTTTTTTGCAATAAAAGTACTCAAAAAGTACTCGAATGTGGTTAAGACAATATTTTGTTATAAACAATTATTATTAAAAATATTCGTTTATTGATAAAAAAAATAAAGATCTCATTTTCAATCAATTACAACCACTTTCCTGCCAAAAAAGTACTCAAAAAGTACTTAAAGTGGTTAAGACAATACATTCTTATAAACAAGTATTATTTAAAATTAATTGTTTATTGATAAAAAATAAAGATCACAATTCCAATCACTTACAATCACTTTTTTCCACAAAAGTATTAAAAAATTGCTCAGAAATGGTTAAGACAAGATATTGTTATAAATAATTATTTGTTTATCAATAACAAAAGACTTATTATGCCTGAACTTGGGACAAAAATGTCGAAATATTGCCGTAGTTCTACTTTACGGTACGCTCAGGTGCCTCTATGCAGGAAGAGTGCACTTTCCAATGTCATATCTCGTGACCTATTAGGGTTAGGATACTCTTTTTTGAACATATGGCTGAGTGGACTCTAATTTTATTTATTTTATAGAAATTTTTTCGTGGGACTTGCAGGAAACGAGGTATTTTCAAAAAACAAGACTTTTCCGTTTTTGGTCAAAAATGTCAAACAAAATTGAATTTTTGAAACCTCGCAATTCCCATACTAACAGGGTTAAAAGAATTTTTTTAGATGTACGCAGATTTTTGTATGCTCTATTTCATTTTCTGTCATCGCCAACGCAAATTAAACCTGACACGATTTATTCTGAAAAAACTAAACTTCACTTTTTGTCCCTAAAAACAGGCAAAAACGGTGAATTTTGAGGGGTCATAACTTATGACCATTTAGAGCTAGAAAATTGTTTTTTTCTTGGAATCACGGAAAATTGAATCTACTTCCACTCATCTGCAAAATACTTTTCCGAAAAGTATTTAGATGAAAAGATACACAGTGATTTTTGAAACTTATCGATTTTTCGCTGAAAATCGACAAAAGTGAGGACTATTAAAGATAAGCGGATTTTTTTTACAAAATTTTCTCATTATTTTGTTCGCAAACTGATTTTTGGAAATTTAAAAAAAAACTGGGTTCCCCCTCGTATTCGTGGTAACATTTTTAATATGTTAAATAGGACCCCTTCATTTCTTTTTTCCTTTCTTTTTTCCGACGTAATGCCTGGACTATGTTGTTTATTTGCGTAATTAAACAATTTGATTAAAAATCTTATTTTATTTTTGGATATCTAGAAGAAGTAAGCATTTCTTATTATTAGGAATCGAAAATTGCCAATACACTTATTTTGCTTTTGTGCAAAATGAAATTATCTGAGTGATTATCATAAATGTAAATGAAATTTAGTATATCATGCTTTTAATGTCAATTTTATATGATTGAGATATAAATTTTAATATACATTGGCATTTTAAATGAAATACTATTTTTAACAGTGTATTTCCAATTCAATGGAAAATTTCTATTTACATGAAAGAAAAATTTGTTTGGCTATTGGAACGAAATCCGTCAGTGGAAGAAAAAGAATGCTTAATTTGAATAATAAGGGGCACAAAAAATCTTTATTGACTGTTTAGATATCTGGATGTTTGAAAATTACAAATTTTGGGACGCGCTGTACAGTGACGAAGTTTCTAAATGGCAATATTGATGCCATGATATTATATCCAATGATTTGGAAATTCTTTGTTTAACATAAGATCGTCCGATTTTTATCATGGTTTCACTAAAAAAATGGAATGAAGGCATAATGTATAATGATTGGATTGCTTTTTTCCATATTTAGGTAAGAATGAAAAAATGCCTAGTTCACAAAGCCCTGAAAGGAATTAGAACTGATTTATTTTGTTGATTGAAGGACGTTATGCTATTAGGGGGTTGGAACGGTTGATGCTAATCAAGAAGATACCCTACAGACAAATGTTTTCTTATTGTCAAACGAAATACGGCGCTTCAAGCAGGGGATGGAATACGAGGGGTACTAGTGGACCAACAACTTAAATCCACCTATGCGGGGGATTGTTTCGCACGCTCTCATGGGAACAGGTTGTCTCCTCGTACTCAGGTGGAAACCGCTAGACCGCGAATCAGCCTAACGTGTCTATCTTTATGGGCTGATAATACCACATTGTACTTATGGCAACAATGATCAATGGTGCATGTACCATATATGTTCAGTGAGGTTGAGATACATACGATACATATGACACGTATTCTGCCAGTCTAATGTCGGATACAAAATGAGAAATTAATTTAAATAAAATAAATTTTTTTCCTAATTGTTTCGACAGTCTCATCTGGCACTGATATGGCGATGGTAAACCTTCAAATACATAAAAATGTATAAATGTCATTCAACAAGCTTTTCTCAGTTCCTATTTTTCGAATTCCATTTTTCTCCGTGTGACTTGAGACATTTAGTTGAGGCTTGTAATTAGAGTAGATGAATAAAATTTTTAATTATATTGCACCTTGCTGAACACCACACTCACGAACATGACAAAAAATTCTCTAATACACAAAATTTCCACTACACTGAACGATTATTTTAGAGACACCACACACCTCTTTGACTATATCGAAGTACAAGAAATGCGGCACTTCATTGTAATATCTGTTTTTTTGTCGGCGAATGCTACAATAACGAAACATGCACTAAGAAATTTGAATAATCATTTGTTTTATTTGTAGGGGGCTTACCATTTCAGCATATTTTTCTCGAGGTAGAGGTCTGATAAATATATCACAGTGTATCGTAATGATAAAGGGGGATGGGTGGAAAATCTGTATGCAAAAAAAGTATAACTCCATTTTATGAAGAAGTATGCATTTCAGATATAATTGCTCCCTTACATTCGTTACATGATTTTATCATTTTAATGCTCACGCATGAATTATTATCAGAGAATTGAGAAATAAATGAGAAAAAAATGAATGTAAGCTAATGAGATGGGGTCATATTTTTTATCTTTATTTGTATTACATAATCCCTTATGAAAAAGAAGTATTAATGGTAAGTATAGGATCGGATATAGGATATAGGATATAGGATAGTATTTTCCAATACTTATTTGTAAACAAAATGTATTAGGTCTAGTACTTACTATTACTAACATTTCTTTCACAGAAAAAAGGAAAGGTAAAGTTTCCATCGATTCCAGGTGAAAGATTCACCGCAGCAAAAATTAACCTTAGCAGATAAACTTTACATGAATCGAAAATAATTTCCGCTTTTTAACCTTGTCTGGATAATCTTTTGCCTTATAATCACTCCATTTTTATTCGAGAAGTAGCGACAATTACAACGCCAGTGTTATCTATCGTCCTTTAACTTCATTAAATTGGATAGAAATGGGGATTCCCATCTGTCACATACTTTTTGCGCTTTTTACTAAATGATATTAAATAAGTTCTAATTCGTCTGTAATAGTGTAATTTGTTTCGGAGGAGACACACCAGTAAGAACAAAATTTCTTTCGTGTTTTCTGTTATTGATTCTACAGGTTTTACCCAAATTTGCTCAATTCAGCGTGACGCACTAGACGAGATCAGAATTATTTTCCTAATTTCGGTGAAACTTTTGCCCAAATTTGTTTAATTTTTAACCGTTTCAAGTCTTTCCTGTAACAAATTTTAACTGTTGTTTTTTCTGTGTTGTTTTATAAATCTGGTATCCCGATTAATAGCTCGTATTCGCTCATACTTTGCCGTTTTCACATTGCTACTAAGGACGCCGTAGCAGACGACAGCTTTTATTCCATCGTAGGATAAACTTTCGACGAATAGCATATAAACTTTGACAGCGGAAAAATTTATATGCAACACAATTTAACTAGTTTTTTCTGTTTTTTCATAAGGGATATATCATAAAAGTTGGTCATGGCTCAGTTCATGCAAAAAAGAATTTTAAAACTTACCCCGGAGATCATTTCATTATCTACAACTTCAAGTTTTTGCATTATTGTACATGTACGTATATTTTATTATCCTTTAGGTATCGTATATGTGGAGAAATGCTTACGTTGATTTTTTGTTCCTACAAATCAAGCCGCTCTCTCTCTCTCTCTCTCTCTCTCTCTCTCTCGAGAAGGGATGATTGTAGATAGTCGGGGTACAGTTTTGGTGATAACGAGCGGATTTGCAATCACGGCTACATTGTACGATCCGGCTGTTAGCTAACTTGAAGAGGGATGAAACTCAGGCGCTTGGAGATCACAGAGCAGGAAGTTCAGAATACGACGGATGCGGCGAAGGAGAGCGAAGGAGGTGAAAGAGAAAGGAGGTTGATGGTCGGAAAGTGGAAATCCCAAAATTACAGGACCGTGAATATATCCCCATCCTTTCCCTAAGGCGGAAAACGCATAATAATCAACAGAAGAAATACAAAAATGCTTGTTTTTCTATACATATATGTATAGTCGATTTTCCTACGTCAAATCCAAAAGTTAATTCGGCAATGAAAAATGTGGTGCTGAAACGTAAGTGAGGAAAATATAATTAAACCCGGATGATTAGAAGCGATGATGGCGTCAAATAAAAAGGAATATTTTAACGGACAGTAATACGCTATTCTGACTGAGAACTATAAGCAAGAGGAGAGTGGTTGCGATAGTGAAACTAATCAATATATACTTGAAAAACTTGAATACTTGTTTTTAGTACCTTGGCTACTTTTGGAATCTGAAAACCTATTATCCATTTACTCTTGGTTTAAAATACACAAAGCTGGCCAGTGAGCAAAAATAGAAAGAAAAGTACCTCTCTCAATACTGAAAAACTACAGACCCCAAAAAAGTATATATATATATATATATATATAT
>JAAAKG020141591.1:0-11820 GCA_010014905.2 Druon quercuslanigerum | reverse complement strand
AATTTTTTATTCTTTTATTTTATAAATTTACATAATTTCTTAATATTGATTCATATTTATACCAAAAAATCCTGGAAATCAGATAAAAAAAGGGAATTTTAAGTCAGGGAAAGTCAGGAAATTTATGTAATAGGCGCTTTAAATAACTGTCAAGAATAGTAAATTTGAAAATATTTATTTGAAATTGTTTTATTTCGCTTATAAAAGATTACAGGTAACATATTCGTTTAATTATTTAAAAAATTTCTAATATATTTAAATATTTTAGATATTAATGATCAGGAAAAATTAGAGAATTTTGAGAATGAATTTTTGCTTCCTTCTGACGATTTTATTTTAAGTTAAAAACTTGATTATTTGATTTAAAATTCAGCAGTTTGTTTAAAAGTCATTCTTTATGGTTGAAAATTGGACTATTTTGGTAGAAAATTAACTCTTTGTCGAAAATTCATATTTTGGCGTTGAAAATTCCACTATCCTTTTTTTTTTAATTCGCCTCTGATAAAAAAAAATGCATGTTTTCGTAGAAATTTCATACTTTTTGGATAAAGACGAAACTGTTTGTTTAAAAATTAATATTCTTTTGTTGGGGATGTAAATATTTTGATAAAAATTCGTCTTTTTTAATTAGAATTAAAATCTTATTGTTTGAAAAATTAATTTTTGTGGTTGAAAATTAATTTTCGTAACTGAAAACTTAATTAATCCAGATGAAGATTCATAATTTTTATTTAACATTCATCTCTGGTTGCAAATTCATCAATTTTATTAAAAATTTAATAATTTTGTTGCAAATTTAACTGACTAATCGAAAATTTGTTTATTTTCTTGGCTGTGAATTAATTTGTTTTTTAAACTCAGAATTTTAAAATTCCATTTTTGGTGAAAAAATGATCTTATTTATTTAAGAAAATTTACTTGAAAATTCAATTGTTTCCTTGAAAATTGTTTTTTTCTTGATTTAACATTAATTTCTTGTCTGAAAATGTAACCTTTCCATTTTTTGTTGGAAATTTATATTTTTAAATTGAAAATTCGAGATTTTTGTTAGAAAAATAATCTTCTTGTTTTAAAATTTACTTTTTCTTGGTTGAAAATGCAACTATTGGTTTGAAAATTAAGTTTATGGTTAAAAATTAAACTATATTGTTGAAATTTTTTTTCATGTCTTAAAATTAATTTCTTTTAACTGAAAATGTAAGTTTTCCGTTTTTGGTTGCAAATTCATATTTTTTAATTAAAGATTCCCCATTTTTGCTAGATAAACAATCTCGTTTTAAAATTTGCTGAATTTTTGAAAATTCAATTAATTAATTAATTGAAAATTCGACATTTTTTATAGAAAAATAATCTTCTTGGTTTAAAATTTCCTTTTTCTTGGTTGAAAATGCAACTATTGGGTTGAAAATTAACTTTATTGTTAAAAATTAAACTATTTTGTTGAAATTTTTGTTTTCATGTCTTAAAATTAATTTCTTTCAACTGAAAATGTAAGTTTTTCGTTTTTGGTTGCAAATTTATATTTTTTAATTGAAGGTTTCCCCTTTTTGGTAGATAAACCATCTCGATTTAAAATTTTCTCGTTTTTAGTTAAGAATGTGATTGTGCGGTTGAAAGTCAACTGTTTTTTGTTGAAAATTCCTCTTTTTTAAGTAGAAAATTATATTTCGTGGTTTAGAACTCAATTATGCAGTAAAAAATTCGTAGATTTGACAGAAAATGATTTTTCTTCGTTGAAGATTCAACTATTTGGTTAAAAATTCATACTTTTTGCTAGAAAAGTAATTTTTTTTCTTCAAAATTTAATTATTTGGAAGAAAATTAGTCCTTGGTAAAACATTAATCTTTTTGATTGAAAAATTTAAACTATTTAGTTTAAATTCGTGGTTTTTGATAGGAAAGTAATCTTCTTGATTAAAAATTCGCCTTTTTTTGGTAGAAAATTAATCTTGTTGGTTTAAAATTCAACTTTTTGGTAAAAAATGCATACTTTTTAATAAAGAATTATTTTGTTTGGTTTAAAATTCGTCTATTTTGGTAGAAAATTAATCTTCATTGTTGAAAATTCACCTATGTTCTTGAAAATTCGTCTTTTTGGTTTTAAAATTCAACTCTTTCACTAGAAATTTAATTCTGTTTGGTTGAAATATCTACTTTTACATTTGTTGTTAAAAACTCATTCTTGTAGGTTGCAAATTCTACTGTTTGCTTAAAAATTCAACCATTTTCTGAGTGTTCAATTATTTCGTTGAAAATTCAACTCTGTTTTACAATGTTATTTTTCTGTTGTTGTTGAAATAATTACTTCTTCTCTTGTTTAGAATTCATTTTTTTGTTGAAATTGTATTTGTCTTTTACAAAATTTGTCGTCTTGGCTGAAAAAATTAACTATTTGGTTGAAAATGTAACTGTTTTATTAAAAATTCGCCTTTTTGGTATAAAATTAATCTGGTGGCTCTGAAATACAACTTTTTGGTCAAAAATTCATACTTTTTGTTTAAGAATTAATTTTTTTTGTTTAAATTTCGTCTATTTTGGTAGACAATTAATCTTCTTTGTTGAAAATTCAGCTATGTGTTTGCAAATTCCTCTTTTTGTATTTAAAATTCATTTCTTTTTATAGAAATTTAATTTTGTTTGGTTAAAATATCTACATATAGATTTTTTATTAAAAATGAATCCTGGTAGAGTGAGAATTCAACTGATTGAATTTTTGAAAATTCAACTATGGTTTAAATTTTTTATTTTTCTGTTGCTGTTTAAATAACTATTTCTTTTGTTGTTTATAATTCATTTTTTTTATTGAAAATTCATTTGTCTTCTACAAAATTGGTCTTTTTGGTTTAAAAAATTAGCTATTTGGTTGAAAGTGCAACCGTTTTTGGTTCAAGTTTAATATTTTTGTTTGAAAATTTGAAGATTCTGTTAAAAATTTAATTACTTTGTTATAGTCGTCTTTTTTTATTGAAAAGCTAGCTGTTTTATTAAAATTTTGTCTTTTTTGGTAGAAAAGTAATCTCATTGGTTGAAAATTCAACTTTTTCGTCAAAAATTCATACTTTTTGGTAAAGAATTAATTTTTTTTGGTTTAAAACCCGTCTATTTAGGTAGTAAATTTAGCTATCATCTCTTTAGATATAAATTTAATTTCGTTTGTTTGAAATATCAACTCTGGTTTACAATTTTTATTTTTCTCTTGCTGTTGAAATAACTACTGCATTTGTTGTTAAGAATTCCTTTTTTTAGTTAAAAATTCATTTGTTTTCTACAAAATTCGTCTTTTTGGTTTAAAAAATTAACTATATGGTTAAAAGTGCAACTGTTTTTGGTTGAAGTTTAATATTTTTTTTTCGTTTGAAAATTCGAAGATTTAAAAAATAAAAAAAAAACAAATAAAATTGTGGTAATGCAATGAATTAGCATAACTGTGTGATTTTTTCTTTCAGGAAACAGAACTTGAAATCGAAGATGAAGTAGACATATTAATGTCTAGTGACATAATGGCAGCACAAATGTCAACAAAGGGTATTTCATTTTCAAGAGCTCAGACTGGATGGATTTTTCGAGAAGACAGAAGGGTATGTTTGTTACTTTAAATGTTAAATTATTTATTCCTCTGCATTGTAAACCGAGAATATTTTTCTCCTTTATTCATACTTTAAATTATATTTACATAAATCCCAACTGTTCTCTGGAAAAACTGACAAAATAAGATTAAAATTAATGAATTTGATTGTCGCAGGAAATGGTGGGACCATTTAACGCAGATTTTTATCAAATCAATGGTATGGTTTTGGAGAGCAGAAAAAGGCGAGAGCATTTGAGTGAAGAAGATTTACAGAAAAATAAAGCAATTATGGAATCTTTAACCAAAGGCAGTTCTCAGGGATTCAAAAATGGAGAGGTAATTATAGAATGCAGTTATTAGTTAAAATTCGTATTTATTTACCGATTTTGAGGTCTTTTTGAAAATTTAGGGCTTGAATTGTGCGGATTTTATTGGTTTGTTTGAAGAATGTGAATTTTTCAAGAAAAATTCAACGCTAATCAACTTTTTACCGGATTTTTTATGGTGCTATGCCTAACTTCAAATTTTTAATCACAATCAAACTTCCAAAATTAAAATTAAATACTAGGAAAAAATGTAACATTTTCATTGAGAAAATTAAAAATTAAATAATTTCTCATTGAAGCCCAATGCTTGGAAATTTTTTAAATTAAAGCGTTAGAAAATTCTAATTGCAAGAATCCATATTCAAGATTTTAATTGGACTTTTTAAGTCGAAAACGTTCAAAATCGACTCATTTCAAATTCAATTACTTTTTGGTATAATATTTTACTGTTTTCTTGAAAATTCGCATTTTTTTATAGAAAATTCATCCTTTTTTTTTTATTGAAAATTCCTATTTTATGACAGTAAAGTCATTTTTTTTTGTTAAAAATACATCTTTCTTGGTTTTAAATTATTGTTGTCGCTCTGAATAATACATATTGGGTATGATAATTAAAATATTTGGTAAAAAAATCCATCCATTTTGTTGAAAATTCGTCTCTTTTTATTAAAAGTCGAATTATTTAATTGTAAATACAACTTTTTGATTAGCATTTTTTTTTAATTCAACTTTTTAATTAGAAATTTATTTATCTTGTTTGAAAAGTCAACTATTTGATTAAAAATACAGTATCTTTTATATAAAAATTCGATAATTTGGTTCAAAATTTATCTTTGTAGGTTGAAAATTCCATTAGTTCGTTCAAAAATCATCTTTTTTTGGTTAAAAATTCAACTGTTTTGTTGATAATTCGTCTTTTTGAAAAGAAAATTCGTGCTTTAGGATTGAAATATCGTATTTTTTTGCTAAATTTGAACAATATTTTAAAATGGATGGTTAATGGATCAATTTTTTTTTAAAGCCGTCCCTGCGTGAAAGTCCAACTATTTGGCCATATAAAAAGACAAATTTTCAACCAATAAAATTAATTTCCTACTCAAAAAAAAGATTAATTTTCTATCAAAAAAGACGAATTTTAAACCAGATAGTGGAATGTTCTGCTAAATACCTTCAATTTTCACAAAAAAATTGAGTATTTACAATTTTACTTAAAAAAATTAATTTTCAACTGAAAGAAGGGCAAATTTTTAACCAAGGAGATTAATTTTTTAACCAAATGATTGAAAATTCCTCTTTTGAGGTAGCAAATCAATTTTCTTTATTAAAAATACAACTATTTGATTGAAAATTAATCTTTTTTGGTACAAAATTATTATATTTTTTTTAATTCTACGATTTCGCTAAAAATTAAAGTACTTTATTGATCAATAAATTCGCCTTTTTAATATTCTTGGTTGAATATTAAACTATGTACTTGGTTGTAAATTCGATTTTTTTTATTAGATGGTTAATCTTGGTCAAAAGTTTGTCTTTTGGTAAAAAGTTAATCTTTTCGGTTGAAAATCCAAAGTATTTTATTTGAAATTTGTCTTGTTTGGTATAAGATTATTTTTCTTGGTTGAAAATTCATCTATTTGGTTAAAAAATTCGTACTTTTTGGTAGAAAATTAATTGTTTGGTTCAAAGTTCAAAATATTTGGTTGAAAATTTTGTCGGTTTTGGTAGAAAAGTAATTTTTTGGTTGACAATTTAACTATTTGGTCGGAAATTCAAACTATTTGTCATGAAATTGGTCCTTTTTGGTAGAAAGTTGTTTTTTTTTGTAGGAAATCAATTTTTCTTTGTTAAAAATTCTATTTTGTTTAAAATGCAGTATTCTTTTTCTTTGAAATTTTAACCGGTAAAACCTTTTTTCTATATTATAAGAACGTATTCACATAATTTTTTCTTAAATATTATTATGATCTCAAAGTTGAACATGTTTTCACTTCAAAAAAATATTTCTACTGTAAAAAAAAATCAGTTGAAAAGCTTAATTAAATCGTCCTCCAGAGTTAGATATCTCTTAGGAAGAGTATAGTTAGTATTCTTAGTTGATCATTTATTTATTCGGTTAAAAATTAATTTTTAACTGAGAATTTAGCTATACCATTCCACTATTTGATTGGAAATTTTGTCCTTGATTCTTCTGCTTCTCGTTCTGTGTCTTTTTTGGTAGAAAATTATTTTTCTTAGTTTAAAATTCAAATGTTTGTTTGAAAAGTCGTTCTTTTTGGTAGACAATTAATTTTCTTGGTTGAAATTTCAACTATTTGGCTAATATGCATACATTTTTTAGTAGAAAATTTATTTTTTGGTTCAAGATTCAACCATTTGAATGAATATTAGTCCTTCTTGGCAGACCATTAATCTTTTTGATTGAAAATTGAAAGTATTTGGTTTAAAATTTGTAGGTTTGGTAGAAAAGTCATTTTCTTAGTTGAAAATTCGTCTTTTTCGGGAGAAAGTCATTTTTCTTGGTTGAAAATTCGTCTTATTATTTCTAGAGGATTAATCTTTTGGTTTTAAAATTTAAGTTTTTGATTTAAAATTGGTCCTTAAGGATAGAAACTTAATGTTCTTGGTTGAAAATTGGTCTTTTTTAGTAGGAAATCAATTTTGTTCGATGAAAATTCACCTTCTTTTGTAGAAATCTATTTTCCTTGGTGGAAAAATAAACACTTTGATTGAAAATTGGTCTTTTTGACAGAAAATTATATTGATGGTTACAAATGCAATTATTTTGTCAAAAATTCCCATTTTTTGGAAGAAAATTGAAAGTGAATTTTGAAATTCAACTATTTCTTTGAAAAAGCATCTTTTTCGATAGAAAGTTTTTTTTCTGGGTTAAAAACTGCTCTTTTTTGGTAGGAAATCAATTTTCTTGTTTGAAAAATTTACTATTTATTTGGAAATTCGTCTTGTTTTGTAGAAAATTATTTTTCTTGGTTGAATATTCGCCTGGTAAAATATTAATCTTCTTGGTTGAAAATTTATCTTTTTTGGTAGAAAGTTATTTTTTTGTGTTGAAAATTCATCTATTTTGGTAGAAAATTAATCTTCTTAATTGAAAATTCAATTAATTGGATTAAAATTTATTCTTTTGGGTAGAAAATTAATGTTCTATGTTGAAAATTGAAATTTTTTGGTTGCATATCAAATTTTATTGGTTGAAAATTTAACTATTTTGTTAAAAGTTGTTTTTTTTTTGGTATAAAATGATTTTTCTTGGTTGAAAATTCATAAGCACCTTTCTTGATAGAAAGTTATTGTTCTTCGTTGAAAACACAAACTATTTGGTTTGAAATTGGTCGTTTCGGTCTTTTTTGGTAGGTAAACAATCTTCTTGGTTGAAAATTCCACTTTTTAGTTCAAAATCTGTCTTTTTTGGTAGGAAATTATTCTTCTTGATTAAAGATTTTATTATATATTTAAAAGTGCCTACTTTTTAGTAGAAAAATAATTTTCTTCGTTAAAAGTCAACTGTTTAGTTTAAATTTGTCGTTTTTGGTTGAAAATAATCTTGATGGGTAAAGTTAACGATTTAGTTGGAAATTCGTCTGTTTTTGTTGAAACTTATTTTTCTTGATTGAAAATTCCTTTATTTTGGTAGAAAAGTAATTTCCTTGTTTGAAAATTCCACTATTTCGATGGAAAAGCATCTTTTTGGTAGACAGTTATTGTGCTTCGTTGTTTTAAAATTGGACCTTTCGGCTGAAAAATTAATCTTCTTGGTTGAAAATTGGTCTTTTTTGGTAGGTAAACAAGCTTCTTGGATGAAAATTCTACCATTTGGTTAAAAATTCGTTAGTTTGGTAGAAAATTAATAATCTTGGTTGAAAATTTCACTATTTGTTAAAAAATTCGTCTTTTTGTAAGAAAATTAATGTTCTTCGTTAAAAATTCGCCTTTTTTGTAGAAAATTAATTTTCTTCGTTGAAAATTAAACTCATTGGCTGATTATTGATCTTTGTTGGAAAAAATAATTTAAATAGTTAAAAATTCAAATATTTTGACAAAATTTGTATTTTTTGGCAAAAAGTTAAGTTTTTTGGTAAAATTCAACTGTTTGGTTTAAAATTGTACCTCTGGGCTAGGAAATTAATCTTTTTGGTTAAAAATTGGTCTTTTTTGTAAGGAAATCAATCTTCTTTGGTTGAAAAATCCACTATTTGGTTGAGAATTTGCCTTTTTTTAAGTAGAAAGTTATTTTTGTTGGTTGAAAATTCGTTCATTTTGGTAGAAAATTAATTTTCTTGGTTGAAAATTCCACTATTTGGTTGAAAATTCGTCTTTTTGTTAGAATTGTGTTTATCTTTGTTGAAATTTCGTCTATTTTGGTAGAAATTTATTTTTCTTGATTGAAAATCCGTCTTTTTGGATAGAAAATTACTCTTCTTTGTTTAAAATTCGTCTTTTTTGGTTGTAAATCAATTCTCATGGATGAAAATTTGCCTATTTTATTAGAATATTATTCTTCTTGGTTCAAAATTCGCCTTTTTTGTTAGAAAGATATTTTTCTTGGTTGAAAATTGGCCGGTTTTGGTACAAAATTATTCTTCGTTGAAAATTCAATTATTTGAATTAAAATTGATCATTTTTGGTAGAAAATTAATGTTCTTATTGGAAAATTTCACTATTAGGTTGAAAATTCGTCTTTTTCTTAGAATTTTGTTTATCTTTGTTTACATTTCGTCTATTTTGGTAGAAAATTATTCTTCTTGGTTGAAAATTGGTCTTCTTGGTAGGTTATGATTTTTTTTGGTTGAAAATTCCACTATTTGGTTAAAACTCTTCTTTTTGAGTAGAAACTTATTTTTCTTAGTTGAAAATCCGCCTTTTTTGGAAGAAAATTAATCTTCTTTGTTTATAATTCGTCTTTTTTGGTAGTAAATCAATTTTCATGGTTGAAAATTCGCCTATTTTATTAGAATATTAGTCTTTTTGGTTCAAAATTCGTCTTTTTTGTTAGAATTATATTTTTCTTGGTAGAAAATTGATCTATTTTGGTATAAAATTAAACTTCTTCGTTGAAAATTCATCTTTTTGGATTAAAATTGATCATTTTTGGTAGAAAATTAATGTTCTTGGTTGAAAATTGGTCTTTTTTGGCAGGACATAAATTTTCTTGGTCAAAAATTCCTCTTTTTTGGTAGAAACTTATTTTTCTTTGTTGAAATTTCGTCTATTTTGGTAGAAAATTTTTTTTCTTAGTTGAAAATTCGTCTTTTTGTTAGAATTTTATTTATTTTTGTTGTAATTTCGTCTATTTTGGTTGAAAATTATTCTTCTTAGTTGAAAATTCTTCTTTTTTTGGTAGAAACTTATTTTCTCTGGTTGAAAGTTCATTCAAAATTTACCTAAATGGAATAAATTTGATTCTTTTTTGTAGAAAATTATTTTTCTTGGTTAAAATTGGTTCTGTTGGTAGGAAATCCATTTTTTTGTTTGAAAATTCTACTATTTGTTTGATAATTCGTCTTTTTTGGTAGAAACATATTCTTCTTGGTTCAAAATTGATCTATTTTCTTAAAAAATTAATCTTTTTTGTTGAAAATTTCACTATTTGGATTAAAATTGATAATTTTGGTAGAAAATTAAGAATTTTGGTTGAAATTTGGTCTTTTTAGAAAGGGCATAGATTTTGTTGGTTACAAATTCCACTATTTAGTTGAAAATTCTTCTTTTTTGGTAGAAATTTTTTTTCTTGGTTGAAAATTCATTTATTTTGGTAAAAAAATAATTTTCTTCATTCTAAATTCCACTATTTTGTTGAAAATTCGTCTTTTTGTTAGAATTTTGTTTATTTTTGTTGAAATTTCGTCTATTTTGTTAGAAAATTATTTTTCTTGGTTAAAAATTGGCCTTTTTAGTAGGAAATCAATTTTTTCGTTTGAGAATTCCACTATAAATTTGACAATTCTTCTTTTTTAGTAGAAAGTTATTTTGCTTGATTGAAAATCCGCTTTTTTTGGTAGAAAATTAATTTTTATGCTTGAAAATTTGCCCTTTTATTAGAATATTAATCTTCTTGGTTTAAAATTCGTTTTTTTTTTGTTAGAAAGATTTTTTTTGTTGAAAATTGGTATATGTTGGTATAAAATTAATCCTCTCTGTTCAAAATTTAACTGTTTGGATTAAAATTGATCATTTTTGGTAGAAAATTAGTGTTCTTGGTTGAAAATTGTTTTTTTTTGGCAGGACATAAATTTTCTTGGTTAAAAATTTTACGATTTGGTTAAAAATTCCTCTTTTTTGGTAGAAACTTATTTTTCTTGGTGGAAAATTCGTTTATTTTGGTAGAAAATTAATTTTTTTGGTTGAATATTCAACTACGTGGAATAAAATTTATTATTTTTGGTAGAAAATGAATGTTACTGGTTGAAAATTGAGTTATTTCGTTAAAAATTCGTATTTTTTGGAATTAAATGATTTTTCTTGGTTGAAAATTCGACTATTCAGTTTAAAATTCGTCTTTTTTTTTATAGAAAATATGGTTAAGAACTCCTCCGTTTTGTTTAAAATGCAGCATTCTTTTGCTTTGAAATTTTAACCAGATAAACCGAACTGCTCAAATTTTAACTGTTAAACCGCTCAAACGCGAAGTACTAATTATAATGGCCATTCTGAACTATTTTTTCTACATTATAAGAAGATATATACATGAACTCTTTGCCAGATATTATTAAGGTTTTAAAGTTGAACATGTTGCCTCATTAAAAAATAATAAATAATAATCGTCTTTTTATAGCCTCCGGTAAGAAGAGCTTCATTAAATCCTCCCCCAGAGTCAGATATTTCCTGGGAAGAGTATCTTGCAGCGTCTCCAGGCGAATGTCCCTTGTTAGGCAGAAATTTGGTGTACAAAGAAAGCAGCAAATCTTTCAAAGCCACTGTGGCGATGAGTCCGGACTTCCCATTGACAGTTGATATGTTGCTCAACGTTCTCGAAGTCATTGCACCGTTCAAGCATTTCAGCAAATTGAGACAATTCGTCCTGATGAAGTTGCCTCCTGGTTTTCCAGTCAAGATAGACATTCCTATTCTACCAACCGTAACAGCAAAAATAACATTTCAAGAATTCGCATTTAGAAACGACATCGATGCTGAATTGTTTCAAGTGCCATCAGATTATTTCGAAGATCCCATGAGGTATGTGAATTTCCATATATGTATATATATATATTTACGATTTATAATTAATAACTGCAACATTTGCCTTGAGAAATTCATTCACTGATGCAGGCCCCACAAACCGGTCCCTATATCCACAGTAAAAGTCCCCTATTGTCGAGATTTGGTCCCTAAAGTCCCGTATTTTCAAGATTTTATCTTTAATGTCTCCTAGTTTCAAAGTTTCATCCCTAAAGTCTTCTATTTTCAATATTTCGTTTTTAAAGTTCCCTTTTTTTAAAATTCGAATGCCAAAGTCCCCTTTTATCAAGATTTAGTCTGAAAAAGTTCTCTATTTTCAAATGTTGATCCCTGAAGTCTTCTGTTTTCAAGATCAATTACACAAAGTCCTCTGTTTCCAATATTTGGTCAATAAAGTCCCACATACCTTATTTTTAAGATTTGGCCTTTAAAGTCTCCTTTTTTCAAGATGTATGTCCTAAAGTTCCTTATTTTCAAGATTCGTTTCTGAAAGTTTTATATTTTCAAGATTTGGTCTCTTAAAGTCTCCTGTTTTTAAGATTTGTTCTGTATTCTCAAAATTTCCTCTCTATATTCCTCTATTTTCAAAATTTTATCTTTAAAGTTCTCTTTTTTCTAAATTTGGTTCCCAAAGTAGTCTATTTTAAAGATCCGCCACCTAAAGTCTTCATTTTCAATATTTGGTCTTTAAAGTTCCCTTTTCTCAAAATTTAAATGCCAAAGCCCCCTATT
>JAAAKG020141590.1:0-11821 GCA_010014905.2 Druon quercuslanigerum | reverse complement strand
TTTTAATTACTTTTATTATTACATTTCAAAGAAGAAGAAAAATATTTTTTCACGTTTTTAGTTCACGTGGTTAATTTATATAGAAATTGGTATTTTTAGTCAATCATTATTTTATTTGCATCAGATGATTTACTTTGTTTAAAATAATAAAATTCACAAACCTAAACAATTTCACATCATGTTAGTATTTTTTTCATAAATTTACATTTTTATTAAGAAATCAATGGTGTCTTACATCGATTTTTGTTCTTTTGCAAACTAAAATTATTATAATTTCAATATGATTTATAATACTTCAAAAATTTTGGATTATATTAGGGTTTTAATTTTGAACATTTGTTTTTTATTACAAATTTATTTGACTTGAATCCAATAATATTTTTTTAAACAATCGAATTTAAAAGCTTGGACAATTTCGCAATAGGTTAGTTTTTAATATCGAAAACTGATGTTTTTATTAAAAAATTAATATATTTTAAAGATTTATTATTTTTTCATGATTTTTGCTTGCGTTAATTTTTTGCATTAATAATAAAAAAGTCATTATAATTTGAACTAGATTTACAGTCTATTTACAATTTTGGATCATATTTATGACTGTTGAATTCTAGATGCTTTCTTATGCCTTACGGTCCACATAAACTAAAATAAAATTGAGCCAAAAACAATTTTTTTAAATGAAAATTTATTTTCTTGAAACACCTCTCTCAATCTATTGTCACTATAAAAACGTTTGAATGAAAATAAAATCTATAATCTTAAACTATTATTATTATTATTTTGTATATATTATGTATATACTATTATGATATGTATTTTATGTTAGTTTTGTTGTGATAATTGATATCTTTCATTACAAAGTCATAAGAT
Source organism: Druon quercuslanigerum (assembly GCA_010014905.2). Lineage (NCBI taxonomy): Eukaryota > Metazoa > Arthropoda > Insecta > Hymenoptera > Cynipidae > Druon > Druon quercuslanigerum. The sequence continues at coordinate 10,951 of JAAAKG020141590.1, read as the reverse complement.
TTTTCATATTATTTTTATTACTTAGATTACTATTTCTTATAATTAAATTAATAATTTGCGTACAATTTTATTTTTTATTCGCGTTTTGAAACAAAAAACGTTACTTTGAATTAAGAACCATTTGACTTTAAAGATGATGAAAAACAGTTTTAAACAATTTCAGTATATTCTCATATTTTTCACCGAAAATTGATATAATATAATATATAATATAATTATTATAAATTTTGCAGATGATTTACAATTTCAGAACAATTTTAGGTTAAGTTTAAACCTCTCACCAAAAATCGATTATTTTAAACAAAACATACATTTTTCCACAAATTTATGTTACGTTAGTGTTTATCATCGGAAATTGGTATTTATGAACGAAAATGCATTTCTTTTTTTCCTAATTGTTTAAGATAATAGATACTATAGCCTAAATTTTTTTCGTATTATTATTAATACTCATTTTATATTTCAATTTATAAATTGCGTGAAATAAAAATCATTTTTATACTTTTGTTAAACATAAAATTATTGGAATGACCTTAGCTACTATATTAAAAAATATTTTCTCATGAAGAACGATAAAATGGAACATATTATCGTAACTTGATACAAGTTATTATTTTACAAAATATTTCCCAGCATGTTAAACAAATTTGAATTAATTTCTCTAAACAAAGAAAGCGTCGTTTGAAATGCGAATCCTAGGGACTGAAAAGTTCTTAACGTATACCCTATATAGGAATAACATGGTTGGTCTGAAACAGTATCAAGTGTTTTGTAAAGCACGTCCTGCCCTTAAATGAAAAAGTAATTCCACAACCTTCTCACGAGGTATTATATCCATTATGTCTTGATGCTTTCTTGTAAACAACTATTTCGAAGTTTCAAAGTGCAGCTTTAACAACATCTAACTTCCGAATCACAGATTTAAACTTTCTTTCAATTTTAACTCCAGAGATGAGTTGCCAAAAAGTTGTGTAACTTTAATCCCAGCTGTTTTTCATCACTACCGTTCAATATATTTTCCTGAATAATGTTAGGATTTAAAATAAAAGAACAAATTATATATTAACTTTTTTCTCACGATATAAATATTATAGCTCTTATTATTTGTCGAAGACGTGACTTCCGTTTAGTCCAGGAGCTGGGTATGATCTTGTATGCATTCTAATTCGCAAGGTATGTTGATCCGCTGAAACCGAACCCACAACTAGATTTTTCGAAAAAGTTGAATTAGTTTGTTTAAAATGCAATTTTTTGAACAAATTATGAAAAAATTGTTTGTTTTTTTTATTTGGATAAATTTTTTAAAGAGAATATGGCTCATTTTAAGAAGAAAAGATCATTAGTAACTTTTTCGTAAAATGCATATTTCAAAAGTTATCAATTATTGAAAGTTGAATAATTGACGTTTTCACTAACTTTGTACGTTAATTACTTTTCACCTAATCAATATTTTTTTAATTTAAAAAAACCTCTTTATTCTTTGAAGCGTACTCTTCAAATTTATATAGTTTACAATAAGTTTAGGTATATAGAAGATGCTTTTTTGCGATTGACAAAATGGTTTTGAAATAGAGAGAAATAGAATTTTTTTCCCTTTTTAGATACGGCTACTATTCAGAATAATCGTGTAAATTGAATTAAAATGTCAATATTTATTTAAATATTTCATTTTTCGCGATACATTATTTACATTCATTTTTGCATATTTTATCTTTAGCGCATGCACAATATGAAATACAGCAATATGTAAATTTTCTCAGGTACCAATAGCTCATTCTTCATATCATACCCAAACGCAAGAGGATAATAAAAAATTTATACTTAGTAATTATTATATTAATAATAGTGGCCATGAAAATAACTATTACAAGTTTCACTTACGAAGACAATATTTAAATTAAAAAAAAATTTCCTATTATAAGGTTGACCAATCGATCCATCCAGTACGTGTATGCGGTGTGAAGCTTTGAAAACCCAATTTTGTCAATCAAAAAAGAGCTTTTTCTAGACATTTAAACTTATTTTGAACCTTATTAATTTGAAGAGTACGTTTCAAAGAACAAGCAGGTTTTTTCAAAGTTTAAAAATATTTATTAGGCAAGAAGTAATTAATCTCCAAAGTTAGTGAAAAACGTTGATTTTTCGACTTTCAAAAATACATAACTTTTGAAACATACATTTAACGAAAAAGTTATTAACAACATTTTCTTCTTAAAATGAGCCATATTTTCTAAAAAACATTTGTTAAATCGAAAAAACAGTTTTTTCATAATTTGTTTAAACGATTGCATTTTAAACAAATTTGTAACACTTTTTCGAAAAATCTAGTTGTGGATTCAGTTTTAGCGGATCAAAATACATAAGAATAGATACTTTTAACCCTTGCGAATTAAAATGCATACGAGATTATACCCAGCTCCCGGACTAGTTAGTTATTTCTTTAATAAATTATTTTTTTACATTCTCATCCTGATGTAAAGGTATTAGTTTTATGTAAAATTTCAACTTTTCAAATATCCACGTTCTTAGACCACCAGACTCAGAAAAATCAATTTTTGCGAAGGTGTCTGCCTGTCTCTTTGTAGTCTGTAGTATTTATCGTGTAGGCTATTCTGGACGAAAAAACAAAAAGTCAGCGCATTTTCATCAAATTTGAGACATTTTTTTTTAGGATTTAAAAATTCTATGTACTACTATTTATATTGCTCGGAAATTTAAACAATTTATCCTTATAACTTTTCCCGATAAAAAAAGTTGCCAAAGTTAAAGCATTTTCAAAATCAAAAAAAAAACTACAATGAACATTTTAGGCAAAAAAAATAATAAAATAAAAAAAATTTAAGAAAAGAAAAACGTTAATTTTTAAAAGCCTTGCAAGATTATCATGTCAACTTTTTAAATTATGTCAAAAAGTAGAAAATTAAAATTTCGATCACACAAAAAATAATAAAAAATGAAAAAATCTTTTTTATGGGTTAACTATGCAAGATACGAACAAAATTAATGAACCAAAATTATGCAGTCTGAGAAGATCTACAAATTTTTCATTAATCAATTTTCGATAGGACCCGTAGTAGCTATGAAAAAAATGAATAGACAAAAGTTGCTCTTCCAAAACTCATTCAAATTTGCCATGAATAATTTTTGATAGGATACGTAGTTTTTGTTTTAATCGTGAAAAATAAAATTCAAATTAAAAAACTTTTTTTGAATAACGACCAAAGGTCAGAACTTAAATTAACACATAAAAGAATTTCAGTCAAAACAGATCTATAAATTTGTTATTAATATTTTTTAGATAGAACGAGTAAATTTTCTCTCAATTGTAAAAAATAAAATTAAAAATGTAACAAACAAATTTTTGGAAAAACGACAAAAAGGACGAACAAAATTTAAAAGGCAAAAGTTGCTTAGCCAAAAATATCTACAAGTTTGTGATAAATTCTAATTATAAAAATATTTTAAAAGTAAGAAAATTAACTTTTTGGAAAAAGGACACAAGATAGAATAACATTTTATTTAACAACATATTTCGCCTAAATTATATCTACATTGAACGCAAACAAATTTAATTTAAGAAAAAACGACACAAGTTGCAATAGAATCCTAATAATAATTTTAATTTAAATAGAATGCGCATTTTTTCACGGTAAAAAATAAGACAATTTAAATACTTTTGTTCCAATACTAAATCATATTTTGAATGGTAACAATGTAAATTTATTAAAATGATATATATTTTTCAGGGTGGCTAAGAATAAAATTTAATACAAAATAAGAAACAAAAATTAAAGTATTCATTAAAAATGAGATTTGTCCTTTATTTTGCAATATCTGAATGAGCCTCCCCAGACTGAACTACAAAAAATATATAATATAAATTTGACATAATAGAGTCACATATAATGTAGAAGAGTTCGCATTTTCGATTGAATGAAGTGCGAAGCGTGAGATGCCTGATGAGAATGTGTTCGTTAAAGCCTAAGGAGCTTTAACGAAAGAAAATTAACAATCACCAAATGACAGTAAATACAAATACCGAGTGCGTAGCGCGAGGTAAATGTACCATTGAGCGCTAAGTGCGAGATAATTAAGTTATCGAGCGCGAGACAAATATATTATCGAGCGCGCAGCACGAGGGCCAACGGTCGCGCGCCCTAGGCGCGCTGAAACTTGTCAGCCGCTCTAATTTATAATTCTACCATCCTATTGTCTTACTTTAATGTTTTTTTAGAAAATTTTGGTATTATATTTTCCTTAAATGTTCATTAGGGCGGTCCAAAATCATACCTTTTGAAATTTTGTTGGATTAGAGGGCATGCAATTCTCCCATTTTTGGAGAATATATGGGAGAAAAGAATATTTGCTCTGTTTTTCCCTTTTTTGACACACAGTTTTTTCTCAAGTCGATTTTTAAAGGATTTTGTAAGTAATTAATAATTAATTAAACAATTTATTTTCGTTAAAATTTTTTTTTCCACTTATTCATTGAACCGTAGATTTCTTATGTTTCATCGTACAATTGCTCATTTTTAGGAGGACTGATTTTTTTTTTAAACTTTTACTTATTGTTTAAAAAAATAATTATTATTTGATTGTGACTTTTGCTCAAAAACAGGTAAAAAAATCCAGTTTTTTAATTTTAGTTAGTTCTGCCACTGATTAGTAAATATCTACGTCACTCAGATACTATTACCTCAATTTGTAATAAATTTTTATTTGTTTAAATAAAGTTGATAGTTTAAACAGTTTTTTACCAAAATAAATGTTTAAAATTCCTGTTTTTCTGTAATTAATGCAGTAATTTTTCATTCATAAGAAAAATTTTGTTGATAAAAACATGATCGTATTATATAATCAATTTATTAAAAATTAGTTGTAGTTTAGGCATACTTCGGGATTCAAGTATGTTTTGTCGAACTTCATTAAGCTGAAAAATAGTCAACCAATAGCAAGCTTTTAGAGGACCAAATGGAATGTAATTATTATAGAATAAAGTTTTAACAAAAAAAGAAACTGTTCATGAACAACATTTTAATATTTAAAGATAAGTAATATACTTAACTGAATTAGGAAAAAAAATGTTGAATCCCAATTTCCATTTAAATGTAACATCAATATTTAATACATTTATTAAACAATACGACAATGGTTTCAAAAAAAACTGCGCACTTTGCAATGACGAACTACCGCATTAATTTCAGAAAAAAAGGAATTTCAAACTTTTATTTTCTACAAAAAATTTGTGTACAAAACAAAGTTTATTTAATCAAAAAAGAATTTAAAACTTAAAACATGCTTAAAACAAAGATCATTTTTCCTAAAAATGACCAATCGTCCGATTTAACATAAAAAAGGTACGTTCCAATAAGCAAGTACAAAAAAATGATTCAAACAAAAATATATTGTTTAAAAAATTGTTGCGCAGTTTAAAAATTCTTAAAAATATTTCACTTGACAAATAAAAATAATTTATAGCAAAAAAGAAAAAAACAGAGCATTCATGTGTTAATTTTGGGCCAAATTGTCAATATCAGTTTTTTGGGGCATTTTTTGGATTTTTGGACCACCCTGGTTTATGGTCCAAAAATACAAATGAACTTCTTTTTCACGAAACTAAGCAAGATTCGGTAAAAATACACGAAACCAAAATAAATGAAAGAGGACACAAAAAATGTATCTTCCCGAATAAACCTGCAAAATTGGTTTTTAATATTTTTCAGTTATGTATTTCAAGTTGTGACGTTAGCTGGCAAGATTTTTGCACGTTGCGGGTCAAGTCGTAATATTAATTAAATTCGATGTTCAATTACTTACTTAATTAATTATTTTTAAATTATTTATAAATTATTACTTAATAAAAATCACATAAATGAAGACGAAGTTCTGCAAATACGTTTACACTAAAATATATATTTCCCTCCCTCTTTGAATTGCTGACCACCTCTTCAGACAAAATTGCATTACGAAGATTGCAGTCTATTGAGAATTAACATTAAAAGCATTAAAAATTAAAAATTTATTTTAAAAATATCATTAAAACTCTGCGAGAAAACAGGTGAAAATCATACTATGGGACAATAAGTCCATTTTTTAAATTTATTAACAAAATTTATTTGAATAATAATGGTTAAAGTTCTTATTATGGAGTTGAATTTCCAGCTGAAGGTGATTACAAATCAATCAGCACATATAGATATTTAATGATGGTAAACAAAGGATGAACGTCTCATATGTTTCGTCAACTTATTAGTAAAAATCATTACGAAAAATATCGATTTTATTATTTAAGTGAATATCTTTTTAAAAGTAAACAATAATATTTCAAAAAGCTTATATGCGGAAAATCCTTTCTTTTATAGTATTACAAACATCAATTTTCGTCGCATGCAGCTGGTATTATTTTTTAAATTTCTCCCACCTAACCTGAAATACCTAATGGTACCCATAGTTTCGCGGGAAAATTTAAATTTTTAAATTCTCATCATTTAGATTAATAGTTCTACAAAATTTATTCTGACTGTTTTTTTTATTATAAAAATATGACAATGAAAATACTTATGTTTCAATGCCAATGGATATTATGAATTGTAGTGATATAAATTTATTTGAATGATGCTTTTTTCAGGGTAGCTGAGCATACAATATAATGCAAAATACAAAACAAATATTTAAGTTGTCATGATTAATACAATTGGTATTTTAGTCAATATCTGAATAAATAGTTCTAGGCCGAGGTACATAAATAAATAACATATACATTTAATATACTAGTATTGTAAATAATGTAGAAAAGTTCACATTGTAGAGAAAATCGAGTGCGAAGCACAATATATGTTATAAGAATGTATTCGTTAAGGCCAAATGTGCTTTAACAAAAGAGAATTCACAATTACTAAATTCCATTTGCCGATGCCTTGACGTCTAATTTCAACTGGTCTGTGCCCAAATGTAGCGAAATTGATAGACAAAATCGAGTGCGAAGCACGATACATGACATGAGAATGTATGCGCAAAGGCTGAAGGAGCTTTAATAAAAGAGAATTCACAATCACTGAATTAAAGTTGTGGATTCTTTAACCTTTGATTTTAAGTGGTCATTGCACGAATGTGGGGGAAATACTGAGGCCGAGCGCAAAGCACGAGATAAATAAATATGATCGACCGCGAAGAGCGCGCATGGAACAGAATTTTTTTGATTAAAGAAGGGACAAATAAAGGTAGAAAGTTCAAAGATAACTTTTGCTTGATTTAAAACAAGAATTTTCTCAAGTAATATGTACTGATATTCTGTTTTCTGCCAGATGTAATGTCGTGAAAGTAATTGATCCCGGGATTTCTTTTCCTCTACTGGCCATGAGAACATGTTAATTGAAAAACAGTCACATGATATCCAAGTTATTTTTTAAATTATTTTTATATTATTTATTATTATTATTATTATTATTATTATTGGATATCCATGATATCAAATAAGAGACAAGAATGTATAAATAAATTTAATTTACTGCAAAATAGAAATTTAATATATGACAAACAATATAGAGACATTAGGTTAAAAAACTGCTTCAAAAATTTCTCAAACTTTGAAATCTCGGATGAGGTAGCTGAAACTCTAGCACTGGGTGACAAATTTGGTGTTCCTTTTAATAGTAGGGTAGCTAAAACTTATGCTTTTCGAAAAGTGCATTAACCAAATCTAAAATGGAGACTAATTGTTCCCACTTATAACTTAGCAAAATATATAACAAATTTTCTAAAACCTGTTTCAGAAAACACAGAATCCTTTGTCAAAAATAGTTTGAATTTAAAAGACTCTTTAAAGAAGAGTCGAAGAGAAGAGAGAAGTTTGTTCCTTTAAAACATGCTATGGTTTCATTAGATGTTGTCTCTATGTTAGATAACATTCCATTAGATCTTGCGTTGGATTGCATAGAAGAAAAATTAAATTTAAATCATAATCTAACCAAAATAACTAAATCTGAATTTTTAATAGCTACCAGATCTGTTTTTAATAACATGGTTTTCTCATTTAATGGAAAATTTTATAAGCAATTAAGTGCTTATCCTATGGGTTCTCCATTGTCCCCTATACTTACAAATTTAGTTATAGAAGATTTAGAGAAAAGAGCTTTAAAAAATTTAAATTTTACACCCGTTATATATAAACGTTATGTTGATGACATTTTGGCTATCGTTCCCAATGATAAAAGTAATGATTTCGTAAATGCTTTTAATAGTATAGAAAATTCCTTACAGTTTACATTCAAACTTGAACAAAATAACTTAATAAATTACCTTGATTTGCAGATTATTAAAACACATGATGGTTATTTAATTACCAATTGGTACAAAAAACAATCATGGTCAGGTAGATATCTCAATTACAATTCACATCATTTATTTTGTCAAAAGGTTGATTTAATAAAAGGATTAATCGATAGATTTACACAGTTAAGTGATATTAAATTTAGAAAAGAAAATTTGGAACAATTAAATTTACCGTATGTTGAAGGACGCTCTGAAAGAGTAAGTAGATCCTTAAGAAATTTAACATAAATGTTTATTTTAATAATAAAAATACTCTCAATAGATTTTTATTTAATAAAAAGGACAGTGATAATATAGAAAATTTGTCTGAAATTGTATATCTTATAAAATATAAATTTTGTGAAAAAGTTTAAATTGGTGAAACAGGCAGGAGACTTAAAACTAGATTAACTGGACACAAAAGAAACTGTAGAGTTGGTAATTTGAATACAGGTTTATCACAACATTGTTGGAATTTCAACCATTTCTTTGAGTTAGATTTAAAAAATATTAAAATTTTGGCTAAGAAAAAGAATAATTATAAAGGAGGAGTGATTGAATCAATTTTTATCAACAAATATCACATTACTTCTATTATTCTATACAGACTGAAATTATGAATGTAAATAAAATTGATCAAAGTATTATGAAATAATCCAGTGCTTTGGCGGGCTTCCCTCATTTGCGGTTCCTTTAAGGTTTGCCTTTATATTGAACATTGCGCTCATTACCCTAATGTATTTCGTTTGTCTGTCTAGACATATGTTCGTTCGTTTCTCCTGAAATATTAAAAAGTTTTTTCTGAAATAATTATGTAGTCTCAGAATAAATGAAGCCTCTTAAATTTCTATGAGGCTTTTAAAAAAATTGTGATCATTTTGATATATTGGAGTTCATACTTTTAAAATTATGATAATTACTACTTGACAATTTAATTCCACTGACAAGTATTCAGAAGTTTTTTTGTTATTCTACGAGTTTTTATTTCAGCTATTTTTATATAATTTGTATTTTATTTTTACTTCTAAATATGGTTGAACATGTAGTAACTTTTCATTATTTTATTGTTATTTATTTAGGTTACTTTGAAAAAGGCACAAAGTTAATGCCGAAACGTCGTAATATTTAATAAAACGAACTTGAAAGTAGTTTCGTTTTTATTTTTATTTACATGAATACCGTAGGATCAAAATAATTTTTTCTTACATGTTCATTGACGGTCGAAGAAAGAAATGATTTCATTCTGATCAAGTCTGATATCAAAATATCCAAGTTTTTCAAATAATCTTACTCATATTTACTGAAATTTATTGTGATGAGCTTCCTTTAAGTAAAAATTTCATGTTTATCTTTAAGATCCTCCTTCTATTATTAACCAAAATAGAACCCTATAAGTTCTTATCAAAACTTACCCCATCGACCTTATTTAAAAGAAAATAGTCTTTGTAGAAAAGTTTAAAAATTTTCTTTTATGTTACTAGAAACGGGAAATTAAAATTTTATCTACAATGTCGCTTCCACGTGTGGTTCTTTCTTAGTATAGCACGGTTCAAGAAATAAAAATCTCTAATGGGCCTGAAAATGTTGCAATATTTTTTTAATTTTTAAAGAAATTTATTTACTGGCGCTTAGCGGAATTTTGAGCTTTAGAAAAAGATTGATTCGGTAGAATGTTTGATGGAAATTTCCTTTGTACAGTTTTCAGGGCTCGATGGTAAGACATTTGTATATGACATATGTCCAGGAATTGATGCTTTGAGTGTTGGCCCTTCATTTTAATAAAGAACTGTAATAATAAGAATAACAGTTGTTAATGTTCCTTATTATTTGTCATAGAAATTCCACTTTCAGAATATATTCATATCTATGAGTGAAACGCACTTTTTATATGCCCAGATATGTCATGTATATTATTAATCAGATTTGATAAGAATCAAATCAATCCTTTGTTCGACCGTCATGTAAATAAGCAAAAAGTGATTTTTGTAGATCTTAAATTCATGAAAAGGTTCATTTATTGAATTTTGAACTTTGATATATTTTATTAATATTCATAATATTTGTCTGTAAATTAATAGAAATATTCCGATATTAATTTATAAATATGGATTCCAATAATCGTCTTTTTTATTAATTTTTTTTTGGATAGAATTTTAATATTGTTGAAATCGAAATTAAAATAATGGTCTAAATTCCAGCAATGTTGTAATAGACCTGTGTTTAAATTTCCAACTCAGCAATTCCTTTTGTCTTCAAAGACTCTAGTTTTTAGTTTTCTCCCTGTTTCACCAATATAAACTTTTTCACAGCAATTACATGTAATGAGATATACAATACCAGATAAATTATCAGTATTATCAATATATTCTTGTTAGGTTAAATTTTGTTAAGATTGTTATTATTTCTAAAATAAACATTTATGTTAAATTTCTTTAGTGAATTTCTCAACCTTTCAGAGAGACCTTGAACCGACTTAATAAATATTCCTAGTTCTACTTAGTCATATGCTCGTCGTCTGTCCATTGGCCAATCAAGTGCGTCCTGCCTCCACGGTGGGGCGCCCAGGCCAATCACAGGCATCGTAAAGAGTATACATAAGAACAACATGACCTGATACCTCAGTTTCAGGTCAGCCCTGAAG
>JAAAKG020141589.1:0-11821 GCA_010014905.2 Druon quercuslanigerum | reverse complement strand
TCTCGCCAGTAACCCGCCATTTTCGCATCGCTCAAGAGGCGGCGAAAGTCGAATTTTCGTTGCGCGTATTATGAAAACCACTTTTCCAGCTCGCCCTTGAAAGAAACACGTGCTAGTGACTGGTCACAGAAGAGTGACTGGTCACAGAAGAGTGACCTCGAGTATCACTTACCCCAAATGTCATTCACCCCTCTTGCAAGTACATCGATCCTTTTATATCACTGATTTTCTCGGAAACTATCATCCGTAGAAAAAAATCTATGAAACAAAAAATGTGTATTTTGCGTACTGATTGAAATAAAACGCAAAAAAATCACTCTAAAACTCAGTTTTTTGGAGTTGACCTTGAAAATCAAATTTGCGGAAATTTTCGCTATCATTTTCTTGTATTTTTTGGAATTTTGAAATCACTCTGGTAATTTTTGGTTTTATGAAAAAAGTCATTAGGATACATTGTTCGTCTTTTTGAATACTATGAACATCCGTACAGAGAATTTTTAATTTAAAAGAAAAAGTTGTCTCAAAAATATTCAAAATGTGCTAACTTTTTTTAATTTTTATCCAAAATGGCTGGCTAAAGAACTTGACCTTTCGCTTACGACACTAAATGAGTGTACCAAAGGCCAATCTAATAGATTAAGTTTTTAAAAAGTGATTGTGATCACAGACAGCCATTCAAGCCGAAATACAAACAGCCGCACAGATAGCCATACAGATACATTCGTAAAAACCTGTTTTTCGGATTCAGGGGGTCTCAAAACGTGGACATTTGACAAAAACTGGGGAAGGGGGGGGGGGGCAAATTTTACACAAATCTAATACTTTCTCTGATAAGAATATAAAAATTAACTAATTTGCCATGAGTAATTTTTTGACAGCTCTGTTTTTTATCTTAATAGCACAAAAATAGCATTAAAAACTTAAAAAACTTAAATTTGTTGAAATCCCACACGCGTGACGAAAAAGAAATTAATTGACCAAAGTTGTGATGAGAATGTGCATACGCAGCGTGCAGTTTTTTTTACTGTTAATGATGTTTTTAATGATTAAAACGAAAACTACGCATCCCATCAAAAAGTGATTTATAACAAATTTATAGATCTTTTTCAAATGCACTATTTTTTCAACTCATCTTTTTCCGTATTTTGCACAATTTGATCGAAAAATGTAATTTTTTATGTTCGATTATTTTTTATGCTGTCAAAATTTGAATTTTTTAGTTTTCAAGAAAATTCAAAAAGTTGTTATGATAATCTTGTAGGGCATTCAAAAAGCAACATTTTCCTTTTCTTGGCCTTTTTTCATTTCATGCGTTATTGGACTTAAAATGACCATTTTCGTGAGTTTTTTGGAATTTTGTAAATTCTATCTCTGGTGATTTTTGGTTTTATGAAAAAAGTCATTGGGATAAATTGTTCGACTTTTTGAATACTATTAATAACCACATCGAATTTTTGAATTTTTAAACAAAGTCGTCTCTAAAATATTCAGATTGTGCCCACTTTTTGAATTTTTATCCAAAATGTCTGGCTAACGAACTTGACCTTTAGTGTAGGACACTAAAAGAGTGTACCAAAGGTCAATCGAATAGATTACCTTTTTAAAAGGTTATCGTGGAAACAGACAGACATACAGACAGACAAATTCATAAAAACCTTTATTTCGGATTCAGGAGGTCTTAAAAAACGTGGACATTAGACAAAAACGGGAGGGGGGGGGTACATTTTACACAAAACTAATACCTTCTCTGATGAGAATATAAAAATATCAGCTTTCAAACAAAAATTATTGTAACAATTGTAACAAATATGTAAAATATCCATTTTCAACCAAACATGAAAGTCAAATTTTCAGTCAAAAAAGCGATTACATTTCCATCAGATAGATGATTTTCAAGAAAATACTTGAATTTTCCGGCAAACTGTTTAATTTTTGTCTAAAAAATACCATCTTTTAACCACATACATCAATTTTCAAGAAAAAATATATCAATTTCCAACCAAAAATGTCATAGTGAAATTTTCAGTTAAAAGAAAAAACTATCAACTAGCTTAATAAATTTTCCACTAAAATATTAAATCTTTAAATGGAATAGTTGAATTTTCGAAAAAAGATGATTCTTCAACTACAATTATGCATCTTTAACTGAAATAGTAGGATTTTCTGCCAACAAAATGAATTTTCAACCAAAAAGACGAATTTCCAAGCAGGAAAATTAACTTCTAACAAAAAATACGAACTTTCATCTAAAGAAAGTTAATTTTTTAAATAGTTTAATTTTCAATTTAAAAAATTAATTTCAAACAAAAAAATGTTTTTCTACAAAATAATTCAATACAATAATATAACGCTTCTTTTACAAATAAATAATAATTGTTATTGAATTTTATATTGCAATTTAATACAAAATAAAGCACGCTCTCGGCAAAATTCCCTGAAATTAAAAAATGCCCTGAAAACTCCAGGTTTTTCTAAGTACATAAAAATACCCTGAGAATTCCAGAGTTTCCAGGTTAGGTAGACACACTGAATATTTATATTTTTCACATTATAATGCCTAACGATTAAAAAAATTCACTCTCATCTGTTAGTTTTGTCTGAATTGTTTTTCATAAAGAAAAAGTCAACCGTATGTAAATGTTCTTCAGATGTTTCAAATATCGTTTTCAGCATAAATTAAATTCAGTAAGGCCAAAGGTAAACCAATATTTTTCTTTTTCATGATTAGACTCGAAAGTTGAGAAAGTTTTTTATTCTTGATAGAATAGGATCGTTCTTGCTTTTCTATTTCTAACAAATAATGTTGGCGAATGGACTTATTAACACGTAATGCTCTCAATTTATCTGAGTTCTATAGCTGCGGATTATCAACTTTTTAAAGAAAGCTTCCAATAGATTAGTCAAGTTTCAAGATATATATCGGAAATCAAAGCCTAGGCAAACTGTTCCAGAATTCCGAGTCGTAAAAATTCTTTACTATGTAAGAAGGTTTAAAATTTAAAAAAAAGTTATCTCCGTAATAAATAAATAAACGAGTAAATTGTAATGCGCTTTATAACAAGTATTATCAGCGGGAAGGCATTATTCTAAAATACTGAAAGATATGGGATTTTAAAATTTAGCTTGAAGCAAATAAATTTTTAGCAAACCCAACTTCAAAATAAATAAATATTGAAAGAGTCCGATGCTTAATAATCCGCGAACATGTAAGTTATGATTGCTTGTTAAAAATTAATTAACTATTAATCTTTACAAGTAAGCTTAAGCGCTTGTTGAAGCATCATATTAATTTAGGTAAATAGAAACGAAATTTAAAGAAGTCTTGGCTCTCGAATGATATCTTAAACGTAATTTTTATCATTTTCTTCGCGGGTGTAAGTAGATTTGAAGAGCAATTGTTGAGCAATGTGATTCTCGCAAAGCGGAAGATCTCACAATGGAATCTCAGACAAATTGGAGCATCATTCAATGTCTGGTTAAGCAAATTATCAATAAGCACTGTATAGTATGTATACGCTTTCTATTGATGGCCACAGACAAAGCAGCATTTGATGATGATGATGAGCAAGATAATAATAAGTTCCATGTTCGCCCTGATATTAAAACTCTTCACGATACAATCTTTGCATTACTACTATCGAATACTAATCTTGTCCAAAATCGTTACAATTGGTGGGTTTTTTTTTAACGAACAAACATTTCTTGCATAAAATTTTCATATCATACTCATCGAACTTCATTTTTCACAAATATCTTTTATTATTTCTAATTAATTTTAAAGTGTAGCGAACTCTATAGATGAGCAATTTTGCGACTTCAGTTTTCAGAATGCCAAATATTCAAGATTGAACAATTTGCAATTTAAACTTTTAAAAGATTTTCATAGAAATCGTAAAAATAGATATAAATAAATGATAAAATTAAATTATATGAAGAATTAAAAATTAAGCAATATCAACATGAAAGATTCAAAATTCTACGTGTAGGTATTTCTTTGTGTCTTTACAGTCCGAATAAAATTTAAATCGAAATTAATTGAATCAATTATACATTTCGACCTTAGGTTAGGGACAATCGGCAAAGATTTCAGTTCTTAGTTTGGTCTATTATTCTAGTTATCTACTCTTAGTTTCTATGAGATGTTTAATTCTCTTTTTACATGGTAATTAAAAAATATTTCTTTTCATAAAAATTTGGATTTCAAAGATAAATAAAATAATTTTTATTAAATCATGAATACCTTCTTTTTAACAATTAAACTTTTATCTGAAGAAAATTGTTCAACTCTGCAAGAAATAGTTACAAAAGCAAAATTTTTATAATCGAATTTGATCCGAAATCAAAATACCGTTAATTCGCCAAGAATATATAAAACCATTAAAAAGTATGAATCATTCATATTTGAAAATTAAATTTGAGCCTAAAATAGATATTGATCAATATTTGTTTATTTGGTGGCGGATGATAAACATCCAAATTTTCGAATAATTTCAAAGAAAATCAGAACTAAATTTTTTAATTACGGTATTTTTTAATTACATTCTTTCTTAGACTGCGAATAATAATCAAAACTTTAAAAATAAGTTTTATTCATATTATAATTTTGTCAAGAATATTGAAACCAACTATTCTTTTACTTTGGGTATTTGTTCCATTATTAAAAAAAAATTAAGCCGGTTAATCTTCCAACTATCTTCTGATTGACTTTTAATACCCTGAAAAAGTTTCTTAACCATACCATTTTTTCACCTGCCAAACCTTTTATCCATCAGACAATATCTTATCTTCGTTCTTTGGATTTGAAATTTCAAATTTTTGAAACTAAAAAAAAAGTTGTCTACTAGTTAAAAAATTCTGTAGAATTATTGTATATGTACGGTGATTGCTAGTAAATAATAATACAAAATGAGAAACTCAATATAAATTTTATTGCTCAATTTAGAATTTTTTCAATGTGCAAAAACATGTTGAAGGTGTCGGCCCTAAAATTCCTTCAGCTTAAACCAAAGAAACACATGTTATCTTTCTGCTTGTTCGGGACATCTTTTTCGTGATTTAAAAATTGTGGAACATGGGATTTTTGATCGATTTCGGAACGTTTTAAGCACCACTAATTTTTTGGATGAAAGCAAAACAATAACGTGTTGTTTGGCTAAAGGTGTAGAAATTCTAGGTTCAATATATTCATCTTTTAAAAAAATGTGCATTTAACTCAATCCAAAACACTATTTTTTTGCAGATTTTCGAAAAAATTTTTAATAAGCAGCAAATTTTCTTTTGAATTCATAATTGTATTTGTATTTATAGACAAATATTTTTTTAATTAGAAAAATTTTGATTTTTCAAATCCAAAGAACAAACGGAACATATTGTACGATCAAAAAAAAAGTTTTACAATTGAAAAGTTTTTATGGTTGGGCAATGTTTTCAGTGTTTTAAAATTCAATCAGAAAAGAATTTAAAGGACAGATTTTTAAGAAAAAAAAAATCAACCAAATAGTTGAATTTTCAACTATAAAAAAGATCCATTTTCAACAAAAAATGCAAAACTTAAATTTTCAGGTAAAAATTGATTTAAAACAAACAAAAAAAAATTTCAACAAGACAAACAGATTTTCGGTCAAAGTAATAAATTTTCAACTAAAATCATGAATCTCCTGCTGGAATAATTGCATTGTAAACCAAAAAGATGAACTTAGAACAAAATACATGAACTTTCAAGTTAAAACGAAAAACTTCTACCGAAAATTATATAGTTAAATTTTCAGTTACAAAAAATTATAACTTTCAACCACAGAGACAAGTTTTCAAGAAAAAATCTGAAATATTCATATGGAACAGTTACATTTTTTGTTAAAGAAATTATTAAGTAAATTTCCACTTGAAAGAATTTTATTTTCAATCAAGAAGGTTAACTTTTCTACAAAAAGACGATTTTTTAAAAAATACACGAACTTTTATTCACATATTAAATTTTTTAATACAAAATATCAATTTTCAATCAAATAGTTAAATTTTCTTCTAAAAAAGAAAAATTTCCAACCTAAAATGGAACGGTTAAATTAACAATTAAAAAAAATTAATTTTCAACCATAAAAAAATTTAGACAAGATTATTAAGTTCTCCATCAAAGTGATAAATTTTTCTACGAAAGAGATGAATTTTCAACTAAAATGATGGAAGTTAAAAAAGATAAATTTTACAATGAAATACTGCATTTTTAACAAAACAGTTTAACATTCAACCAAGCAGTGAATTTGCATTAAAAAAAGATGAACTCTCAACGAAAAGTGTGATATATGACATTTCAACCAAAAAATATTTTTATTTTAAATAAAAAAATTTGAATTTTATAAAAGAGACGAATTTATAACTAAGAAAGATTTTTCTGCCATGAGAGAAAAAACTCAACCAAACCGTTGAAATTTCAGTTAAAAAATTAATTGACAACAACAAAACGAATTTTCATCAAAATATTTTAATCCAGAAATATAACACTACTTTTACAAATGAAAAATATTTTTATTTAATCCTTTATTTTAAATAAAATTTAGCACGCTCGCGAAAAAAATCCCTAAACAAAATTCCCTGACATTTCCAGCATTTTCCATGTATACCAAAATCCCATGACAATTCCAGGTTTTCCAGGTGAGTAGATACCCTGTTAATATAACAGCTTTTGAATTTTTGTCGTCACAAAAAATTGAAAACATAAAAAACGTACAAACTAAACGAGTTGATATTCTTCTTCAAAATCCCTTATACCTATATGGTATCTTTCACGATTGGCCGGATTAACGTGTTCTGTTAAAACAAATCTGTAACCTAGTTATAGCAATATGCCATCTTATGCGATCCTTTGCAATCCCATACAATCTTTTACAATACGTTGTAATCCTACCTTACGAACAAATATTATAGAAAATTCAGTATAGGTCTCGGTGCAATTGTAGAATAGGGGCGTCACCTCTTTTTTACTAGAAAAACAGTTTTTTTCGGCAGCAAACTATTATAATCTTTAATTGAACGATAAATGAAGCGCTTTCACTAGACAGGCGTTTAAAATTACTGTTACTTTTGTTACTACTACGTCTAAAATTTGGGTATGCCACGATATCAATATGGGCATATTCAACTCACCATTTAGGTGCTTGTAAACAATATGATCTCTAATATGATTTTTCTATAATGAATTTCTTATAATTTTTTCGCGATTCTAGAAAACTTAGTATAGAGTATTATTATAAGAAAATCGGTATCGAAAAAACGAATGTTGAAATATTGAAGGTGTTTCTGTTCAAAATAGAGAAAGTAAAAACGAATAATTTAATTATTTATTTAATGTGCAAAGAAAATATGTCAAAAAATGGCCCATGTTTGAATTTCTTTGAAAATAATTTTTAGCGAAATTCCTATTCAAAGAAAGTACATAAACGTAGCTTACGGTCTTCTGATACCATAAAAGTTGCAGTGAATTGATAAAGTGAGGTCGGTAATATAGGTATTTGAGTGTGTCAAATGCCCTTAAGGGCATGTGATACTTAGAAAATTATCGAGTTTACCAGTTTTAGGTTACCCCTGTTTTTTTCTAGAATAAGGAATGTTTTGTCTTCAAAATTTGAGGAATGATAAGGAATATACTAACGGACGGCCCTCCACATTTTTTGTGGGTTAATTCAAAAACATTTATTTTGCTAAATTTGATTAATTTGTATGGCGCTTAGGAATTAGTATCGATTTTTTCAGGGTTAGATTCTCCCTGCTTTTTTCTTAGAATAAGCAATATTTTGTCTTTAAAATTTGAGAAATTTAATTTAATTTAATAAGATTTAAAGGACTTTATTAAAACTTTTAGGGTTTCAACGTTTTTTCTAGAGAACTTTAATTAATAAGTTAAATTCAATTTATAATAAGTACCTCCAATTATTTAAACGATTTTGGGAGGTTTTATAAATTTAAATGGATTTTAACAGATCTTAAAAGATTCCACGAACTTTTCATATTGATTTTAATTCAATTTTAAGAAATCTTAAAGATATAAAAGGAATTCACAGATTTTGTAAATTTGACTCAGACAAAGTCGCCAATTTTCTGTAATTCCATGCAAGATTATGAATATCTATAAGTTTGTATTATTTGTTTTAATGTTTATTATCCTAGAATGTTTATTTCTATATAATGAAATATTTTGCAATCCCATACAATTTGATGTGCATACAAAATATGAGTGATTAACCCCTCGAGTGATATTCATGTTCCAATTTTCAACTTTTTTCAAGATTTTTCTATAAACGAAGATGAAATTTTTTATCTTGCTTGTTAATTTATTACTTTTTAGCATAAAAAACCAACTACCGTTACAACACTTTTTAGACTTTTTCCACAAATACTAAAACACCCACGAGGCAAATAAAAGGTTTTTATTGTAGAAATTCCTTAATTCAAACAAGACACAATTTACTTTATCATTTACACACACAGTCATCAATAAAGTAGCATCTATAAATTTTAAGAAACATAACCAAAAATATATAGAACGAATTCAATTTTCACGAATAAAATTTCCCACTTTTTCTACGCAATTCTTATTTTTACTCTACAATTTCGACGATTCACGAAGGATGAAGCAGAAGGATAAATAAACAGCGCGTCCTTGCCAGTATTAAAAATCGACTAACAAGAAGAAAAAAGGTAAAAATCGACTTCTGGAGTCTGGAGAATAATTTCGGAGCAGACGAAATTTTCAATTGCTGCCTGTGAAAATTTGAAGAAGTGACTTACTTGCTTTTTTTGACAGAGACTAACTTGCCAAATTCTCAAAAGTTTTTTAAAGATTTCTGTCAAGTAAAGGTGTTTGAAGATTTCCTGTACGAAACGTTTATTAACATGTTAGGTTCATGCTTTATGCGGCGTGAAAATTGTTTAAAAAAAAGTAGAGCTCGTGGCCCTGTCGATGCTTGGAAATGTCACTCCATTGTCAACTAAGTCAGTGTCTCCGTGTAGGAAATGGACGGAAAATGCAGCACTGGTTTCTTCACTTTTGCATGTTCACCATCGCTCACTTCACAGCCAACTGATTACTGATTTTTGAAAACTCAACCAAACTCAACAGAAAAGTGCTGTTTGGTTCTTGACGTCGCAAGAACTAATGTGTCGTTAGTACTATAGTTCGTAGATGGCATTAAAATCGCTCATTTGGCGGGAATTTTAAATTACAGTTAAAACATCCGTTTTTTTTAAAAGGTTTTCTTTTATTTAAAACAGAAATGTTAAAATTCGTTGAAAACAACAAAAATGTTGCTTAAATGGCTTTTGCAGTTTACCTTTTCACTGACATCGATTTTGAATTATTCATTTAATTAATATTTAACATATGGTTCCAATCTAGACTCTTGACCAATGAGATTTGACATAAACCAACAAAGAAAATAGAAATGAATCCTGTGTTAGGGTCCGTGCAAAGGCCAATATATTATAATATGTTTA
Source organism: Druon quercuslanigerum (assembly GCA_010014905.2). NCBI lineage: Eukaryota > Metazoa > Arthropoda > Insecta > Hymenoptera > Cynipidae > Druon > Druon quercuslanigerum. Next base: position 2,335 of record JAAAKG020141589.1, on the reverse strand, counting down.
GATAAACAGTTTATTGACTTCTAAAGTAATGTCAACCCCGTGATCCCAAAATCTTGTATAAAAATCGGACTCCACGAATGTGGATTCCAAATCTCTCATTGTGACCCGATGGATCCTTGGCGGACCGAAAGGAGCATCCAAAAAGTACCCTTAAAGACCCCACTGAGTCCCCCTTAGATTCCTTCTTAACCCTTTCCGGCATAGTGGTAACCCAGATTACCACATTTTTTATTGACAACTTTTTTCTCTAGATTCAATGTTTTTGAAGTAATATCAAAAAAGTCTTATTGGTATGGTGTTTGAAGCATTGTAGAATGTAGAAAAAATTATGATGAATGTATTGCATAAATTTATGAATAGTTATAAATAAACAAATTTCTAAAATCGCTCTTTTGTACGAAAAAATTCATTTTTGAACGACGTATTGAATGAATTAGAATAAAACTTGTTATTCGGAGGTTTTTGGGATCACTGATCACGGGCCTGAAGTCAGGTTTCCAAAATTCAAAATGGCCGATCGAATATGGCGGACAAGTTTAAAAAAAAATAATGGATTTTCATGAAACTTGGCATCTGGGGATTTTTGGTGTCTGTGATAACGAATCTAAAGTCGGATTTAAAAAATTCAAAATGGCGGATTTAATATGGTGGACAAATTTTGGAAAAATTGGTGGATTTTCATAAAACTTGTCACTCAGGGGTTTTTGGGTTCACTGATTACTAATCTGAAGTCGGTTACAGAAATTGATAATGGAGGATCCAATATGGCGAAAAACTGTTAACAAAATTAATGTTGAATCCGCCAAACCCCGAGATATCAAGTTTCATAAAAATCCATTAATTTTTTGAAAAATTATCCGCCATATTGGATACGCCTTTTTGAATTTTAGAAATTCTGACTTCAGATTCGTAATCAGCGACCTCAAAAACCCCCAAGTAACAAGTATTATGAAAATCCAACAACTTATTAAAAATGTGTCCGCCATTTAGGATCCGCCATTTTGAATTTTGGAAATATGACTTCAGATTCGTGATAAGTGACCCCGAAAACCCCCTAAGGTTGAAACCTCGGACAACAACGCTGCGCTGCAAGTGAGAGCATGTCAAGCAGTGTCCTTTAAGATTACGAAAAGGTTACTTGATAATTTAAAATATTTACTTCTTTTTTACGTGTATTTAATTATTACATATATTTATATAGATTTATTTTCCAATTTCGAATCTTATTTTTAAACTTCGCGCCAACATACTACTTGAATTATTATGGATGCGTTTGAAGTAACCTATAGCACAAATTAATGGCATTTTTTAAAATTTTTATCGCTGCAAAATAAAGAATTCCGATTACTCCGTGAGTTTCTAATGGAATTTTTAACGTAAAATCCGAATTTCAACAATTTAAAAGTTGATCTTTCTCTTTTTTTTATAAGTTTTTTAAGAAGGAGCCGAAGTAGGACTTAGTGGGGTCTTTAAGGGTACTTTGTAGAGGCTCCTGTCGGTTCTTTCAATGGCACAGAGTTTTTAGAGAAATCTTAAAATTTTAAATGCCAATATCGAATTGAACGCCAATCGCTAGATCATTCTTTCTTTGATAAAATCCCAATGGAGTAATAAACGCAACCGAATTTCAGCGTAAACTGTGCACGACACATTTTTCCCTCATCTCTGGAGGCAATTCAATTTACGTATCCTGAAACGAAATAAATTCAATTACCTTTTTGTGTCCTAGATTTTGACCCGACCCAACTGGTAACTCTAGGTTTGTTTAAAATAATTTATTCATGAATACAGTACATGAAAAGTTATAGAATAGAAAATGTTGCATAATTTGAAAATTTTAATTTTCTACCTTCCCGTAGAATTGTAATTAATTAGACGTATTCCAATGGTCACCTGGACATCCTAAAGATATCCTAAAAATATACCTCTATGTAATGTGACTTGACGGCTTTAGGACATCCTTTGAATCTTTTCATATCTTTTGAACGTGCTCAGGATGTCCTCCAGACGTCCGTGAAATTATTTTAATTCCTTCTGATCTGCCAAAAAATATGTGCACATGCATAGTTTGTATTCGTTTTTGTGGAATATAAGTTTGGAAATTAAAATTTTTTTGCCACCCATAACGATGGAGTAATTTTAATTTTAATATTTTATATTGCCTTAAAAATTATAGATTTAATGACATAATAAATAATATAATACATTAATTTCAAAATGCTGTGTAAAGTAAACAAAATTTATTTAACTTTAAACAGACAAAAATCGAGCAAGAAATACAATGTGACTGGGGACGAATCGACAGATCTACGTATTGCAGTGACTATAAGAAAAT
>JAAAKG020141588.1:0-11822 GCA_010014905.2 Druon quercuslanigerum | reverse complement strand
TCAATATTTTAATAATATTGATATAGACCAGTAGACAAACAAAATTAACATCTAAAATTAATAATAAATATTCCCTGCTCAATAAACCTAAGATCAACAATGAAAATTAGTAATAAATTGCTTGAGTAACTATTTTTTCATTAAATTTAATTGAATATCGTCTCAACCGAACTAAAAAGCTAAAAATATTTTTAAAAATTCGGAAAAACCGCACCTTTCTAACTTTTTTTAAAGAGAAAATTGCTAAAAACCTTAATTTATTGTTAAAAAATTGTCGTTTTTAAACGAAAACTGATAATCTTAGAACTAATTTAAACAAGAAATATAAATTATGAATAAGTAACTCAATTAATAGCGATAAGTATTCTATAATTTCTAAATATAAATAAAAATAAATAAAGAAAAACTTTCTAACTTTATTTAAAAAAAATACTATTAAAAATAATAATAAGTTGTTTAAACAATTGGTTTTCTCACCTTTAATTATTGATTACCTGTCTCGAATTGAAGAAGGGACGAGAAGGTAAAAATTTCAGAAAAAACTGCAACTATTTAGCATTATGTAAAAAAATATGATTATAAATAATAATAAATTATTAAAGTAATTTTTTTTTGCCTAAATTTAATTGAATATTGTCTCGATATAACTAAAAAGTCAAAAATATTTTGAAAAATTCGGGAAAAGCCGTTTAAAAAATTGATGTTTTTAAACGAAAATGGATAATCTTAGAACTAATTTTTAAAAAGTGTGCAAAATTATAAATAAGTTACTCAATTAACAGCAATAAGTATCCTATAATTTCTAAATAAAAATAAAAAAACTTTCTGAAATTTTTTCAAAAATAATAATAATTTGTTTAAACAATTGTTTTTGTCACCTTTAATTATTTATTACCTCTCCTTAATGTAGAAAGGTCAAGAAGGTGAAAATCTTAGAAAAAACTGTAACTATTAAGCATTATTCTAAAAAAAAATTATTATAAATAATAATAAATTGTTTAAATAATTATTTTTTGATTAAATCTTATTGAATATTTTCTCGATCTAACTAAAAATTTAAAAATAACTCTAATCTAAGAGAAAATTGCTAAAAACTTTAATAAATTTGTTACAAAATTTATGTTTTTAAACGAAAATTGATAATCTTAGAACTATAATTTTTAAAAGTGTGTAAAATTATGAATAAGTAACTCAATTAACAGAGATAAGTATTCTATAATTTCTAAATATAAATAAAAATAAAAATAAATAAAAAAAACTTTCTAACTCTATTTAAAAAAAAATACTATTAAAAATAATAATAAGTTTTTTAAACAATTGGTTTTCTCAGCTTTAATTATTGATTACCTGTCTCTAATTGAAGAAGGGACAAGAAGGTAAAAATTTCAGAAAAAACTGCAACTTTTTAGCATTATGTAAAAAAATATGATTATAAATAATAATAAATTATTTAAGTTTTTTTTTTTGCCTAAATTTAATTGAATATTGTCTCGATATAACTAAAAAGTCAAAAACATTTTGAAAAATTCGGGAAAAGCCTTAAAAAATTGTTTAAAAAATTGATGTTTTTAAACGAAAATGGATAATCTTAGAACTATAATTTTTAAAAAGTGTGTAAAATTATGAATAAGTAACTCAATTAACAGAGATAAGTATTCTATAATTTCTAAATATAAATTTCAAGATTGATGCTAATTGAGCAATTAACTATCCTAATTAACTACATTTAATTACACTGATAAGCCTTAATCTCTTAAATCTTCACACTCGCGTAACTCTCTGAGTATGAAATAATCAGTGTTTGTACTTTAAGAATGATCGTACATGTAAATGGACCGTGCTTCTGATAATTTTCCATTCTTCTGTATCATCACCTCTTAGCTAAAGTGCGCAAGAGGATGATAAAAAATATGGATATTTTTAGTCAAACGAAAAATATTATTCGAGTGCTAAATCTACTGATGTGCGAAATCACTTTTAAAAAATTGCACAAAGTTTTGTATCCAATGAACTGCTTCGGTCCGTCAAATTTCATTCAGCTTGTCAAGATTGCGAAACAATTAGATATGATGTATTTTTAGAGCCAAGAATTTAATTTGCCTCGCTTTTCTACACTGCCACGAAATACTAGAATTCTTGCAAAATTGTGTTGCCTTTCAACACGCGATAATTTGTAACCTATTTTTAAAAATTCTGTAATAACCCATAATAATAATTTAGAGAATGATTCTACACTACGCGTACCAAAATTGTAATAATCTATTAGTGAAATTTTCTAGGATCAATTTTTAAGTCTATAAATACGTGTTTAAAAAAGGACTTTTTTGCAATAGAAAACAAGAATACAATTTTCAATAAACGAAAATCTAACAACTCTTTTGTATTCTTCAAATCTAAAAAATCTAAGCAAGTAAATTTTTTAAGTTGAAAGTAATAATAATTATAAAAATACACATTTTATAAAAGTGCTAATGTTATAAACAAACTTTTAGCAATATTTAAACAAAAAGCAAATACACTACCAATGGATAGTATCGGGCCACTATTCGGGTGACCGATTAAAAATTAACCTTGACTTTGAAATATGATACCGCTGTTTTGAATATAGATAAGAATACTTTTGTAAACAGTCGGAAAGCTTATTAAATTCTGCGTAAAATATTCTTTATGATGTTCTATAACTGTTGAACGTAAATAACGTATGAACGTTTTTGTTTAAGAAAAAAAAAACTTTTTCCCGGCTTCTCTTTCACCTATTTCAACTTTCCTCTCTCCAACTTCCCTTATTATCCCTTCTCTTACTTCCCCTACTTTCCCGCTCCTCTCCTTCTCTGCCCTAATTATCCACCACTCTCGTTCCCTAATTACCCTCATTTCCCTGCTAACCCTATTTCTACTCCTACTCCCCATTCCTTCTTCAACGCTATTTCCTCTCACCACGTCACATTTCCCATTTACCCTCCCCTCCCTTTTCTCAACTCTCCGCATGATCCTCCCTCCTCACTTTTCCTCTTTTTCCACTATTTAGTCGTCTAAGTTTCCCTACTTCCCCACGGCTTACTTCACCTAGTCACTATCACTTATACTTCCTCTACTTTCCCCCTCATAAGATCCCTACTGCCCATTCTTCATTTCTCCACTCCTCTCTTCTCCTTCCTCCATCACTACCCATATTTCCCCTTCCCTACTAAGCTTCCTCTTCACTTACTCTTCCTAATTCACCTCCAGTTATTCTTCCTACTTCTCCGTTACCTCCAGTCTCGATCCCGAATAACTTTCGCTCACTTCACGGACATCATCCCCTCTTCTTTCCTTATCTACCCTGATTTTTTACTTCTAACTTATCCTAATCATCTTCACTATTCTACTTTGCGCCAATCTCTACCAATTCTTCCTTCAGCTTCACTTCTACTAGTTCCTCAAACATAATTATCTCACTTAGACTACCTTTGTTCCCTATCCCTCGTTTTCCTTAATCATCCTCATTTTCCTACTACCCTAACCAACTCTTCCAATCCTTTCTCCCACCTTAATTCATTTACTCCCCAAACCCTTACTTTTCCTACTTCACGACCCCCTTACATCTACGTCAATCACTTCCCACATTTCTACTCCCCTCCACAACTTCCTCCCTTCCTCCAGGCTTCTCCTACTTCTTGTCTACTCACTCACCCTATCCCTTCTCGAATTTCTATACCCTCTCCCCATTATTTCTTTTACTTCCCCTGAATTCATTCCCCTATCACTCTTCACTTCTTGAAACTTCTCCCATACATCTTCTACATCCCATCCCCTTCCTCTAAATGACAGAGTAAAGTCGGTTAGGGTACGGGATTGGGTAGATTAGGGTATGGAGCAAAGTCATTTAAAGTACGGGATAGTGTCCTCTAGGGTTCGAGGTAAAATTGGTTAGGGTACTTGATAATTTTCAAATCCTTGTTTAAAAATTTGGAATAATTCTATTTTATTTCAAAAGAATAATTTTAAGTCTTGAAGATTGTAAAATGTATGGAAAGAGAATATGGAAGACTTCAAGACAAATTAAAAAAAATTTTCAGGATTTAAATGATTTTTAAGTAAACTGAATTTGCAGTGTGTCAAGAAAATGAAGAGTAAGAACTGCAAAGAAATTTTGATAACAGATAATAGAATTGTGCCGTAATTTATGGAAAGTTGCCGTATGCAATTTATAGAAATTTTTAAATTGAATTTTGGGTAATTTATCTTCAGTTTCCATAAATTACCTGTAATACTGCCATAAATTACCAAAAAATTCCATAAATTTCCGAAAATTTGTAGACATTTTTAAATTTAATTTTGAGATTAGTATGGTAAGTTATCATAAACTACCGATGTAGTTTATGATGTAACATGACTATAAATAACTGATAATTTCTATAAATTACCGGACATTTCGAGACATTTTCAAATTGAATTTTGGGAAATTCATAATATTTCACCATAAGTGACCTGGAATATTACCATAAATGACCAAAAATTCCGTAAATTACCGGAAACTTATAGATATTAGTTAATTGAATTTTGGGCAATTTTTGTTAAATTACCAAAAATTACTGTAATATTACCACAAATTACCAACCGATTCCACAAATTTTTAGAATTTCATCAAAATGTTTAAGATTGAAATTTAGGTAATTTATGGTAAGTTACCATATTTACCTATAAAAATACCATAAATAACCGATAATTTCTACAAATTACTGGAAATTTCGAGACATTTTCAAATTGAATTTGGGAAATTCATAGTAAATCACCATAAATTACCTGTAATATTACTATACATTACTAAAAACATCCATAAATTTCCTAAAATTTATAAACATGTCACAAATTAAGTTTCAGGTAATTTATGGTAAGTTACCACATTTACCTGTAAAGTTACCATAAATTACTAAGAAATTCCATAAATTTCCCAAAATTTATAAAGATGTAAAAAAATGGAATTTTTGGTACTTTATGATAAGTTACCATTTCCACCTGAAAATTCCCATAAATTACCGACAATTTCCGTAAATTACCGGAAATTTCTAGATATTTTTTACTTAAATTTTGGGCAACTTATGGTAAGTTACCAGAAATTAACTGTAATATTACCACAAATTACCAAAAAATTCCATAAATTTTCGGAAATTTATAAAAATGTTTAAAATTGAATTTTAGGTAATTTATGGTAAGTTATTACATTTACCTGCAAAATGACCATAAATAATTGATAATTTCTACAAATTACCGGAATTTTTGAAACATTTTCAAATTGAATTTTGGGAAATTCATAGTAACTCACCATAAATTACCTGTAATATTACCATACATTACCGAGAACTTCAATAAATTTCCAACAATTTATATGAATGTTCAAAATTTAAATTTTAGAAATTTATGGTAAGTTACCATAAATTACCAAGAAATGACATAAATTTCCCAAATTTTATAAAAATTTTTAAAAATTAAATTTTTGGCAATTTATGGTAAGGTACCATAAATTAACTGTAATATTACCATAAATTACCAAAATATTCCATAAATTTTCCGAAATTTATAAAAATCTTTAAAATTGAATTTTTGGCCATTTATAGTAGGTTACCTTATTTATCTGTAAAATGACCATAAATAACCGATAATATCCATAAATGACCGACAATTTTTAGACATTTTTAAATTGAATATTGAGAAGTTTATAGTCAGTCACCACAAATTATCTGTAACATTATCATACATTACAAAAAACTTCCATAAATTTCCGTAAATTTATAAAAATGTTTAAAATTGAATTTTAGGTAATTTATGGTAAGTTACCATATTTACCTATAAAGTTACCATAAATTCCCAAAAAATTCCATAGATTTCCCAAAATTTATAAAAAAATTAAAAAATCGAATTTTTGGTAATTTATGGTAAGTTACCATAAATTGACAGTAACATTACACGAATTTTTTTATTTACCTGTAAAGTTACCATAAATGACCAAAAATTCCCATCAATTTCCGGAAATATATAAACTATTTTTAATTGAATTTTGGGCAATATATGGTAAGTTACCATAAATTACCCTTGCAATTATGCAAAATCTAGTATGGGCTGAAATCATGACTGTATTTCGAGAAATGTCTCAAAGAATCGCGTTCGCCTAAAACTCTGACTGAAAACATACACACATAGAAAAAGCCCCTCTTTTTCCTCTAAGTGCATGGCATATTCTAAGCCTCAATTAGAACTGACCGAATCCCTATTATACGAAAACTAAAAAAAAAACTAAAAAAAAAAGGATTTGAAAATCCGATTTTTCTGCGCATGGTGTCAAAACTGTTAACACACTTATTTGTGTTTGTAGTGCACTGTTGCGCGTCTTTCTGTGTGCCAATTTTGCTCTCTTTACTTACTCTATCAACTTTTAAAATGTATTTTTACACTGCCCATCATCAAGTTTTAGAACTGACCATTTTTTTTTTAGAACTGACCATTTTTTTTTTAGAACTGCCCTTTTGGTCAGAACTGCCCGTTAGAATATGCCCTGCTAAGTGCCCGATGCTACAAAAATCAAAAAAAACAATTAAATAAGAATATTGAAAAATGCAATTTTGTATGGTATGTAACTTTGTTTTGAATCGGAATTATATTTTTGCTGGTTTTGAGGAAGTTAGGAAAATTTATAGTGTTTTAAGTTGTTTCGAGTCTCCAGTGATTCAGTGTCATGGTTGGCCGTAAATCTTCTGAATGCAACAGTTTGCAAGCAATGACAAGGTTTTATTTGCCATCCACTGGTGTGCAAGTTGCAGTTATAACATATTTCATTTTTCGGCTCATGCCGCTCTATTTTTGTGCGACACGTTTTCTAGCTGGTTTGCCGGCCCACGGGAACGTCTTTATACAGGAGGAAGAGCTTTCAGGCTCCTCAGGTGTCTGCCGTTCGTCGTACGAATCATCTGTCACTATGGTAAGCCACGAGCAATTTCGGAACGGTCGACAAAAACTCTAAAGAAAAATTTATTTTATTTTCAATAAAAAGAATGTGGAGAGCTGAATAAATAAAAAGGATTAATAAATAAAATATCTGTGATCAGTGAAAGTGAGATAAGAAAATCCAATCATGAAGTAGTGCAGTGAACTTCTACAATGAAGGATCGAGAGACTTGATGAGTTAATCGAAACAATAATTAGGCCCAATTAAAAGTGTCTATTTTTAATTAATTATGATAATCTTTGAATTAATTTATTCACGTTCTTTGACATCTTAGAAAAATATATTTCCACTTGAAGTTGTTCACCATGGATGCAAATGTTTTAGCCTTGATTTTAAAGTTATTAATTTTGAAGTTTTTATTAAAAATTTTCAATTAGTGTTTTAAACGACTAAATTTTAAAATCCTAATTCAAGAATGATTTAGTTTTTAAGTGAAGTTTGAATTTTTCTAATGTTTCCAATTAGAAAGCATATAATTTTCAAGTTTTAAAAATAATTAAACTCGAAGTGTTTTGAAGGGTAAAAATCGCAGTGATTTTTTTTACAGAAACAATTTTTTTTAGTAAAAATAAATAATAAATATGGCACTTGTCATTAAAATATTTATCGTATTTAAATTTTATATAATTTCAATTAAAAATTATAGTATTGAATGCGCAATCCTAAAACAGTTTACTTTTTGAGGCCATGCAAGCAAAGTTAGTTTTATTTAAAAACTTAAATTCGAAAATCTTTTTGTTTGTAGTTTGAAATTCAAATATTAAAAATTTTGAGACAAATTCACTGTTTAATTTTTCAAAATTGCATAATTTAATATTAGGAGAATAATTTGAGATTTAAATATTCTTAATTTTTGGGTTTCAATTTTAAACTTGTTAAATTTTTTAGTTTTTTAAATTCTTTGAAATCGTAAAATCTAAAATTAAAAGACTTGATAGTTCCATAATTTTCAGTTTCTAGGATTTCTAATTAAACAATTTTAAACTAAATGAATAAATTTCTAACAAAAAAATAAAAACATTTTAGAACGAGCTATTAGGAAGTCAATTATATTTCATTTTAAAATATTTCAAAAAATTAACATTGCCAACATTTTTAATTTATAATTTAATATTTATTTAATTTTGAATTTTTATAATTTTAAAGATCTAAATTTTCTTTTTTTCCTTTCATAAGTTTTAATTTTGCATTTAAAATTGAAATATTCGAATTTCGAAGATTGTGATTGATATTTAGAAAATTTTTAATTTTATAATTACTTTAATCACGATTCATGGTAATTACAATTTTTTCAGTTTTAAATGAAGTTCAGATTTATTTAATATCTAACGTACCGTGTTCGAAATTTTTTTATTTTCAACATATTTTTTTAAGTAATCCAATTTTCATGGGTTTTAAATGAAATCTTGTCGATTTTGAACTGTGAAAATAACCGAGAATTTATTATTTGATCTGAGAAAGATTTATCTAATCAATTTTAATAGTAATATATTTTTTATGTAATGATAAATTTAAGTTGAAGAATTTCAGAAGTTTTTTTTTTTATTTTGAAACATTCCATTTATTTTTTAATTTTGAGAGCTTCCGATTAACTTTTTTTCAATTTTAAACATTTTGAACGCTTCCAATTAGAACTGATTCAATTTCAATAATTTTTAATTTTCATACATTCAATTTTCAAATTCTAATCTCATAATAATTTATTTGTAATTTTTTGCAATTGTTTTATTGTAGAAATTCTAATCTGAAATTTTTCAATGTCGATATTTTTTTCTAAATTTTTTTAATTTTAAGAGCTAACGACTTAAAGTTGTTTAATTTCAAATACTTTGAATGCGAAATTATTATTTAATAATTGTATTTTATAAATTAGCTTTATGTTAATATTTGTTAACTTGATTGATAATGGATTTTTTTAGTTGCTTAGATCTTAATGAGAAAAAAGAATTATTCATCTACAAAAAAACCATCAATGAAAAAAACTACTATTTTAGTTTTTAAAGATAAAAGCATAATTTATCAAATTTAACATTTTATGAAAAAATGTGGAATAAGTTAAACCATAAAAAATATGTAATTAATTATTTGTAAATGTTTTTTTACTATAAGCCCATGGACACAAAAAATTTACATTTTAGTTTATTAATTACAGAAAAAATAATTTCTAATTGAAACTGAATTAAAAATAAAAAGATAACTAAAAATTAAATATGCTTACACAAGGAAAATTTTTTAAAATAACTTTAAATATATTTTCTCTAAAGTTCCAAAAGAATACTTTGTAAATTTTATCGGGCAGATGAAGATCGGGTCGCTAAAGATATCATTAAGAATAAGCGGTTTTCAAGTATATTATTTAAAACTTTTTAAAAAATTATGAATAAAGGCCCCAAAATGTATTCTTTAGCCGATGAAGCCATTTCATTCCACTATAAAAAATGCAACAACCCCATTTTTACTATTTAAAAATTAGATAAGAATGACCTAAAAATAAATCCATGAATCCTATTCACAGGAAGAAGACGAGCAAAAAACCGCAGTGATGCGCAAAGCATTCCAAATGTTTGATACGACGAAAAGCGGATTCATCGACACTCTCAAGATCTCCACAGTCCTAAACACCATGGGTCAATTATTTGATGATGCAGAACTAAATGCCATGATCGCCGAAAATGACCCTGATAAAACCGGAAAGGTCAATTTTGATGGATTCTGCAGGATCGCTGGTCCTTTCCTTGAGGAAGAAGATGCAGAAGCGATGCAGGAAGAATTAAAAGAAGCTTTCCGGCTTTATGACAGAGAAGGAAACGGCTATATTACAACTGCCACTCTTAAGGAAATTTTAGCTGCCTTGGACGATAAGCTCAACAACTCTGACCTTGACGGAATCATCGCCGAAATCGACACTGATGGTTCCGGTACGGTGGACTTTGATGGTAAGTATATTTTTTTGTATGAACGAATAGTTTGATAACTAATCCTTCTGATGTATATTCATTTTTTATATGTTCATTTCAGAGTTTATGGAGATGATGACTGGAGAGTGAGACTGTTCATTGGTTTACCGGCAAAAGGCTCCTCAAAGATTTCTTCAAAACTCGAAAGACATTCATATTTTTCGATCTTCCATTTTCAAAATCATAAACATCTACAAGTTCAAATTTATTAATAAATTATTTACTACATAGCAAGAGTTGCTCCTTTCCCTTTCAGTACTTTACTTATTTATTCAATACTTTATATTTAAATTTATTTAAGCTCTTTTTCTAGGCTGTTCAAAAACTACGTCACACTATTTTGTAGACTATCCGAGCATTTGACCACGAGCATTTGAGCTAATTCTTTTTCGACTTCATTTGATAAATGGGAAAACTGGAATATATTTTTAGTCCTTTTTAGTTTCTGATATTATCTAGTATAGTCAAGAAACCATGCATTCAAAAATTGAGTAGAACTATAACCTAATAAAGTCATCAATTTCATGTACCAAAATTTAATAGAATTCAAAACACAGATATTAAAATACCTGCCCTAGAGACGAAAATTAAGAACACTCTTATAGCTGAAAACACTTTAGAGGAGGGAAATTGCAAACCAAAGAAAATGTTTTTAATAAAAATATATTTTCATAATGTTAAATAACGCGGTAATTAATTACGAACAGGAATTATAATATAAAAGTCGATTTCCTAGGATTTGCCTAAAACTTCTAATGATGGCTTTCGACTGTATGCGTAACTGGGACATCGTGGTGGTAGATGTAGACATCAGAGATGAGAATGTTGGGTGCGTTCCACACGCTGACGCCCAACTGTCTGTCGAATGGCCATCCCAAGGGCTTTCCATCGAGAGAGATGGCACCTCCGATCACTTCAGAAATGTGGAGTCCCTCGTGGTATTTCTGGAGAAGTTCATCATGAGGTGTCTGGGTCTGGATACCAGAAACGTATCCATAGAATCCAGATGGGTAAGCTCCGGAGTAGACTCCTTGTTGCTTTCCGTAACCCTGTCCGAAGAGTCCTTTACCGTAAACTCCTTGACCGTAAAATCCTTGTCCTTGTCCGTAGACTTCTTTTCCTTGTCCATAGACTCCTTCTCCGCTTTTACTTTGGTACATCCTCTGGTATTTTCCAGATTCGTAACCTGCACCAAGAAGTCCCTCTTTGTGAGGAAGACCTTGTCCGTAGTTAACTCCCTGATCCTGGGAAACTCCTGATTCATATTCTCCAACAACTCCTTTTCCAGCCATTCCACGTTGTCCACTAACAGTGGAGTACTGGTATCCTGGATAATCGGCTTGGCGGTGGTACCATTGGGGTTGGGCATAGTATCCCTGATATTTGTTGTAGAGGTCAGTCCAGTGGAATTTACCTAAAAGAGTGAGTTTAATATAGAACATAGATAAACATTTAGCCAACAATTGGTTAAGGATTGGACACACTTTAGATTCTAGTTACTGGACAAATTGTAAAGCAAATTCTGAGAAAACATCAAAGGTTGGATGGGAAAATAAAATCAGTCATAGATGAAACTCACCTTGGTTGCTGCCAACACCTAATTCTTTAAAATCTGGGATAACTTCGACCATGGTGTATCCTTCTCCGGCCTTGGCTGGCTGCTGAACGATCATTTCATATTCTGCAGCGCTGACGGGTTGGTAAGAGTGGCTGTGGTAAGAGTTGACATAATCTGGCATAATTGGTCCATAGTGGAGTGGCTGTTTTCCAGCAGAGATGACAACGAACAGTTGGAATGGGAAACCTCCGTATGTACCCTTGGGGAGGGAGAGTCTGGATGGGAATCCATATACCTGTTGGGGCTAAAAGAACACATATCACTT
>JAAAKG020141587.1:0-34054 GCA_010014905.2 Druon quercuslanigerum | reverse complement strand
TGGTTCAAAAATGCATTGGAAAATTTTTTTTCACTCTAGAGGGCAAGGCACCCCCCCCCCCCCAGTTTCCATTTCCGGAGAAAGAAAATCCGTAATTCTTATTTTTCGAAATTCGAATATTCGGGCACTTCAAGATCCCATTCAATTAACATGAGGAAATTTTGAATTTTAGAAAAATTGAACTTATGTTCCAGGGTTTCATTGAAACGTTCCAAGGTTTTTTAGGGATTTAATAGGAGTGTCTACGAAATAAAACCATACTAATAACTTTTATTTCCAACCCACCCCCACCCTCCCCAAAATTGTAAAAATAATCGTATTTTCTGACCGAAATGTAATTGTTTGTCATTGTTTTGAGTAGTAAATTTTTCTAAAAACATTATGTAATTATTCCTACAAATGGAGCCAGAGATATCAACTTTTTTTGAAAATAATAATATTAAACAATATAAACTTCTGTTTATAAAATCTTCTGTGTATAAAAAAATTTGTGTGGGAAAAACTTTGGGTACAAAAAGTTTTATGTAGGAAAAATATAGCAGTATTAAATTATGTCTAGGAAATATTTTGTGTAGAAAAAGTTTTGTGTGGGAATAATTTGATCAGTATACTTGTGTACAATATATTTTGTGTAGAATAATATTGTTTAGGAACGAGTGTAACTCACGTGGATTTATATTTTCGGAACTGAATCTGAATCTTACAACCGTGAAAAATTTTGGCGAACCGGGAAATAACCGGGAATTTTTTTGTTTGATTAAAACAGCTGCCCCGTTTATCCCATAGGTACTGTAAGGCCTCTCATTTGAATAACTTAATAATAAAAAAAATTAAAAAATGAAAAAAATGATTTCTGTTACAGCTGCGATCCATGTTGGTTTGTAAAAGGTGGTGCCAAATAGCAAGGGACGAAGCATTGTGGACGCGTCTGGATTTGGGTAGTAAAGTATTAAACGACGGAACTCTAGGACACATAATTCCGCGAGGTGTTCACATTTTAAGGCTAGCTCAAGCCGAAATAGCTTCTCCAGTATTCCATCAAAATAGTGAAGCCTTTTCCCAAATGTTTACGAGTAAGCTGCAGTACTTGGATCTTTCGATGGCTGTTATTTATCCCCAGGACTTGGCAATTTTGCTCTCAAAATGCAGACTTTTAAAAAAATTATCCCTTGAAAAGTGCGTGTTAAACAGATCATGCTGTGCAGAGATCAGTGAAAATGTAGGCTTAGAAGTATTAAATTTGACCATGTGCGAAGGGATGAACATTGAATGTGTTCGTAGTTTAGTAAAGTTAAAACGGTACTAATTTTATACATATATTTTTATTTTTATTTTTTTCGTAAATTATTCAAAAAATGTTACGAGAAATTTTAAATTAAGATCTGATTGCTGTAATAGATTTTTTTTGCAGGTTGAATTCCTTGAATCTGGCTTGGTGTTCTCTTGATAAGGAATGCATGAGTCTTCTTTGTCAATCACTACCGTCGACCGTCACGCGGTTAAACATTTCCGGATGTCGAAAAACTCTTCTCGATGAAAGTATGTATTAAAGCTGTAAAAATTTGATAGCTTTCCTGTTTTTTGTTGTTTTTTTGTTTTGTTTTTTATTTAAAAAAAAAAGAAAGATAAAATTTGGTTAACAGACTTATAATGTTTCCATTAAAATTTTAAAAAAGGCAACTTCCCAATTCCCTTCTTTTTTCTCGCTTTTTTTTTTAAATTTAAGGGAAAACATTTAAGCTTGAGTTGTACACATTTTATCGTTAGATTCTTGATTTTCTTGTTAAACTTCAAAGAGTTTTATAGTTAAATCTGAATGTTGGACAATGGAGGGTACTTTTTATTTATTCTGAATGTAATGTCATAAATGTGAATTATTGCCGACTTTACACTCTTTCCCCTGTTGCCGGCTTTTTAAATTTTATTTAAGCATTCCGGAGTTTTCTCCTGTTTTAAGAAACTTCCTTTTTTAGAGTTTTTTTTACGTAAATGAGAACTGAATTAATAGAACCCATTAAGAAAGTTTAACTACTTTCGGATGAAAGTTAATTTTTTTTGTTTCACAAGTCTACCATTATATTTTTGGTTCAGAATTAATCTCTTTTGGTTAAAAATTGTAATATTTGGTTGAAAATTTCACTATTTCATTGAAAATGCAACGATTTTCTTTAAAAAATCATATTTCTTTTGTTAAAATGAACTTTTTGTTGAAAATTCAACTGTCTTACAAAAAAATTTATATTTTTAATATTAAAATTCAATAATTCCTTTTTTTCGTTTGAAAATTCAACTTCCTTGATTAAAATGATAATTTTTATTGAAAATTCATCTTTTCTGGTTTAAAAATACAATATTTTCTTTTTTAAAACCGACTCTTATTGAAAAGTTGTATTTTTGGGTTACAATTCATCTTTTTGATTAAAAATTCAACTCTTTTGTTAAAAATGCATATTTTTAGGTTTAACAGTTATATGTTTTTTAACAAAGTGTACTTTTTAGCTTAGAAATTCCAAACACTTTTGTTGCAAATTCATCAAAGACCAATATTTTCTAGAAAATCTACTTTTTAGCTTGTAAAATCAACACTTGTTGAAAATTTGTATTTTTGGGTTGAAAAGTCATCTTTTTAGTTAAAAATTACCATTTTGATTTAAGATTATATTTTTCGGGTTTAAAATTCAAATCTTTTGTGAACCTACCTTGACTTTTTCACTTGAAGTCTACTTTTAACTTGAATTTTTGGGTTGAAAATTCATTTTTCATGGTTGAAAATTAACAGTTACGTTTAAAAGTATTCTTTTCGGTTGAAAAGGCAGATATTTTCTAGAAAATCTACTTTTTAGCTTTAAAACTCAACTCGATCTTTCAGCTTGAAAATTCAAATCTTTTGTTAAAAATTTGTATTTTGGGTTAAAAACTCGTTTTTTTGTTGTTAAAAATTTACCGCTTTGGGTACAATATAGTATTTTCTAAAAAAATCGACTTTTTAGTTTGAAAATGTAACATCAGGGTATTTGTTGAAAATTTGTTTGGAGTGGGGGGAATTTCATTTTTGTTAGAAATGAAACTTTTTGGGTTACAAGCCAAATATTATCTAAAAATCTACTTTTTAACTCAAATACTCAACATTTTTGTATTTTTGCATTAAAAATTAATCCTTTAGGCTTACCGGGTTTTAAAGTACATTATTTTCTTTTAAAAAATTTACTATTTAGCTTAAAGTTTTAACATGATTTTTGAAAACTTGTATTTTTGTGTTAAAAATTCATCTTTGCGGGTTTAAAATTAAAATTTTATAAAAAATTGACTTTTTGAAAACTTAACATGCGAGTATTTGTGGAACATTTATATTTTTGGATTGAAAATTCATCTTGCTTGTTTGAAAAGCTATATTTTTGGGCTAGAAGTCGAATATTAAAAAAAAAGCGTTCTAGTTTGAAAACTCGACACTTTTGTTGAACACTTTTAATTTCTTTCTTTCTTTTTTTGCAAATGTTTTATTTTAAGGTTATGATTCGTGTTTCTTGGTTGAAAATTCATCTTGTTGGGTTAAAAATAAAATATTTTTTAATAAAAAAATCGACTTTTAGTTTGAATTTTCAACATACAAGAAATTGTTGAAAATTTGTATTTTTAAGTTAAAAATTACAATTTTTGTTTGACAATTTTCTTTCGTAGGTTTAAAATGAAGTGAAAAACATTTATTTTCCAAACTAACTTTTCAGCTTGAAAACACAACTCTTTTATTGTACATTTTTATTTTTTGATTAAAATTAATTTTTTTATGTTCTAATTCAAATATTTTGTTGAAAATTCATCTGTCTCAGTTGTACATAAATTTTTGTGTTAAAAATTAATCTTTTTGTGTTTAAAATCAAATATTTTCTTTAAAAAATCGGCTTTCTAGCTTAAACACTCTACATATTCGTTGAAAATATGAATTTTTTGGGTTGAAAATTCATCTTTTGTGGCTGAAAATAAATCTTTTCGGGTTGGAAGTCAAATATTTTCTAAAAAAATCAACTATTTATCTTGAAAGCTCAACACTTTTGTTGGACATTTTTCTATTTTTGAATAGAAAATTCGTACTCTTCCCTCCTTTTTTGGTAGATTTGTATTTTTGGATTGAAAATTCGTGTTTCTTGGTTGAAAATGAACATTTTTGTTGAAAATTCGTCTTTTTGGGTTTAAAATCAATAATTTATGTAAAAACATCGACTTTTAGTTCGAAAATTCCAAAAGTTGGTTGATAATTTAAATTTTTGGGCTGAAAGTTTTATTTGTTTCGGTTATGATAGTGAAAAATTTATTTTCAAAATTAACTGTTCAGCTCGAAACTTCATCTGTTTTATTTATAGTTTTTATTTTTGGATTGAAATCAATTATTATTCTTAATTTTTTTTTAATCCATCTGTCTTGGTTGTACATAAATTTTTGTGATAAAAATGTATCTTTTTGGGTTTTAGAATTAAATATTTTCTAGAAAATCGACTTTTTGGCTTGAACACTCAACATATTTGTTAAAAATCTGAATCTTTTTGGATAGAAAATTCATCTTTCTTGGTTAAAAATTCATACTCTCCTCCTTTTTTTTTATATATATTTGCATTTTTGGGTTGAAAAATTTGTATTTTTGGGTGGAAAATTACCATTTTTGTTTAAAATATTTTCTTTTACAGGTGTAAAATCAAATATTTTCATTAAATAATCGGCTTTTAGTTTTAATATTCAAAACTTTTGTTGATAATTTATATTTTTGGGATGAAAATTGTTTTTTTTTTGGTTTTAAAAATGAAACATTTATTTTAAAAATGAACTTTTTAGATCGAAACTTCAACTCTTTTATTTATATTTTTATTTTGAATTTAAATCAATTATTTATTTTTTTTTTAATTCAAATATTTTGTTGAAATTTTATCTGTCTTGGTTGTGCGTAAGCCTTTGTGTTAAAATTTCATCTTTTTGGGTTAAAAATAAAATATTTTCTAAAAAAATATACTTTAAGCTCAAACACCCAACACTTTTCTTCGACATTTTTGTATTTTTGGATTTAAAATTCATTTTTCTTTTTTGCTTCGTAAATTTTGTATTTTTGGATTTTAAACTTATCTTTTTTTTCTGAAAATTCATCTTTCTTTTTTGTTTCGTAAATTTTGTATTTTTAGGTTGAAAATTTGAAATGACCATTTTTGTTGAAAATTCATCTATTTTGAGTATATCTTTGGCTTGACGACTCCACTCTTTTGTCGAAAATATGTATTTTTAGATTCAAAATTCCTCTTTGTTGGTTGAAAATTAACATTTTTGTTTAAATTTAATTTTTACATGTATAAGTCACAATGTTTTTTTTTTAATTTGTATTTTTGGGTTAAAAATTACCATTTTTATTGAAAATTCATCTTTTCGAGCTTAAAAGCTAAAAATTGTCTTCAAAAAATCTACGTTTTAGCTTGAAAACTCAACTCTTCTGTTGAACATTCAACTATTTTGATTTAAAATTTATTTTTTTCATTTAAAAGTAAAATATTTTCGAAAACATCGACTTTTCCTTTTGAAAACTGTACTTGTTTGTTAAAAAAATTGTATTTTCGGATTAAAAATTTATCTTTTTTTTTTTAGTGCAAATGGACATTTTTGTTGAAAATTCATATTATAGGTTTCAATATAAAATTTTTCCCAAAAAAATGTAGGACTTTTTAGCTTGAAAACGCATCTGTTTTGTTGAAAATGGCTATTTGTATTAAAAATCATCTTTTTTGTTCAAAAGCAAAATTTGTTCTAAAAAATCGACATTTTTGCTTGAACACTCAACTATCTTGTTAAAAATTTGTATTATTGGGTTGAAAATTCATCTTTTCATTTTAAAAGTAAAACATTTTCTATAGAATCGATTTTTACACATTAAAATTCAACACTTTTGTTTAAAATTTATATTTTTGGGTTCGAAAATAACATTTTTGTTAAAAGTTATTCTTTTCGGTTTAAAAGTAAAATGTCGACTTTTTAGCTTGAAAACTATCAGCTATTTTGTTGAAAATTTGTATATTTGTGTTGAATTTCATCTTTTTTGGTTGAAAATTCTTATATTTTGTTGAAAAGTATCTTTTTGGGTTTAAAAATAAAATATTTTCTTTAAAAAATCGACCCTTTAGCTTCACAACTCCACTCTTTTGTCGAAAATTGGTATTTTTAGATTGAAAAATCATCTTTCTTGGTCGAAAATTAACATTTTTTTTTTAATTAAATTTTTCCATGTTTAAGTCACAATGTTTTTTTTAACTTGTATTTTTGGGTTGAAAATTATCATTTTTATTGAAAATTCATCTTTTAAGGTTTAAAAGTTAAAAATTTTCTTCAAAAAATCTACGTTTTAGCTTGAAAACTGAACTCTTCTGTTGAAAATTCAACTATTTTGATTTAAAATTCATTTTCTTTCGTTGAAAAGTAAAATATTTTTGAAAAAATCGACTTATCCTCTTGAAGACTGTACTCGTTTGTTAAAAAAATTGTATTTTCGGATTGAAGAATAATCTTTTTTTTTTTGTTGGTAATAGACATTTTTGTTGAAAATTCATATTTTAGGTTTCAATATAAAATATTTTCAAAAAAATTTTACTTTTTAGCTTAAAAACTCATCTGTTTTGTTGCAAATGGCTACTTGTGTTAAAAATCATCTTTTTTGTTCAAAAGTAAAATTTGCTCTAAAAAGTCGACATTTTAGCTTGAAAACTCAACTACCTTGTTGAAAATGTGTATTTTTGGGTTGAAAATTCATCTTTTCGTTTTAAAAGTAAACAATTTTCCATAGAATCGATTTTCAAACGTTAAAATTCAACATTTTTGTTGAAAATCACTCTTTTTCGGGTTTAAAAATAAAATATTTTCTTTAAAAAATCAACCCTTTAGCTTGACAACTCCACTCTTTTGTCGAAAATTTTTATTTTTAGATTGAAAATTCATCTTTCTTGGTTGAAAATTAACATTTTTGTTTAAAATTATTTTTTCATGTGAAAGTCACAATGTTTTATTTTTAATTTGTATTTTTGGGTTTAAAATCAATAATTTATATTAAAAAATAGACTTTTGTGAATAATTTATATTTTTCGGTTGGAGATTCACCTTTCCTGGTTTAAAAGTTAAATATTTTCTTAAAAATTCGACTTCTCAGCTTGAAAACGTAGCTCTTGTCGAAATTTCAATGTATTTTTTTGTTCTAAATCCGTGTCCTTTTTTTTATTTCAGACGTGAAGGATTTGCTCAAGAGTTGTCCAGATCTTGTGGAATTGGATCTGAGTGATTGCACACTGCTGACAATAAATACAGTCCACAGTATTTTAAAATTCACACGCCTAGAGCACTTGTCCTTGAGTCGTTGTTACAGTATTCCAACCTCGATGTACATCCGATTAGCGTACATGCCCTCGCTAATGTATCTGGATTTGTTCGGCCTGATGACCGATCAAATACTGAAAACCTTCCAGATTAATTGCGAAGAGACGGAAATCAACAAGTTCCTCTATAGCTCAGTGGCCAGGCCGACCGTGGGCGTGAGAAGAACCAGCATTTGGGGCCTTCGAGTCAGAGACTGACTAGATTTTCTAGCCAGAATCTGCTGATTAATATGAATCTGAATAATCACGGAAATCGATTTTTTATTCAGAGAGTGTGAAAATCCGGAAGAGCCAAAATTTAAATGTGTGTATATTGATGATAAAAAAGTGGGCAAATAATTTCGATCGGATTCTCACGAATTGAAGATACTACTTTTGATTCAAGAATTATTGCTTCCGGTTTCGTACTTTGAGCGGTAATTTGAAATTGGTGATACAATGAGTATTACAGTTTGCGAAATGAAGTATCTTTTCAGTCCGATTTTCTTCACAATTTGTAAATAGAAGTTGTAGTATTGCACAGAGACTTGTTACTTTAATTTTTCCTTTTGAGGCTGTGCGTAATTAAAGATACTTTATTTTTAATGAATAGATTTATGTCGTCACTGCACGTTCCAACTTTTCACAAATTTACGAAACTACTACTACGACTACTACTACTGCTGCTGCTGCTGCTGCTACCTATCTATTGAAATTATTAATTTATGAGTGAAGATCAAGTCAAAGTGAGCGAGTTAGAGCATATGAAGAATCACATTTAATTTACTGCTAAATAAGATTTTTTATATAATTATAGATTTGAAAAGCAACTTCGGCATCATTGTTAAGAAAATCTCAATTTACTGATGAAATGTGCCTTCAGCTGAAGAGTGTTATTGCGTGCAAGTTGAGCAAGGTGAATATGGAATGATTAAGCAAATGTATGAATTTACCCTCTTGCTTAATTGTCAAACTAGTATATTTTCTTTTCTTTTCTTTTTTTTTTCCTTTTCCTCCTTTCTTTCTTTTGCCTTACCGAGACGATTAAAGATGACATTTTTTGTAGTCCCGAAGTCCCTAGTTTTATAAACGACGTCGCTCCAAAAGAATTTTATCCATTGTGATTTTCATTAAGTACCATAATATTAAATGTAAGGTAATGTTTTTTTTTACATTATGAAGCGTTTTCAATAAAAGAATTATGAGAATGATAACGAATCTTACACTTTTTTTTTAACGGTGACACTATTTGAAAAACTATTTTTGAATTTCTTTTCTAATTGACTCAAATAATATTCCCGCTATCTAAAGTTGTTATATTTTTAAATAAAACAGTGAATTTTTAAAACGAAAGATTAATTTTCTTACCAAAAAAAAGATTAATTCCAAAGAAAGTATATACAATTTTTACCAAATAGTTGAATTTTGGAACAAAAAGATTAATTTTCTATCAGAAAAGAGCAACGCTCAAGAAAATATATTGATAATTTTATACAAATAGTTCAGTTTTCAACTGAGAAGATTAATTTTGTACCAAATAGATAAATCTTCAAGTAGGTAGTTTAAATAATGGATTAGCAAAAAGTGAAAAACTCAACTCTTTTGTCAAAATCTTGTATTTCTGGTTTGAAAATTACCATATTTATTGAAAATTTATCTTTTCAGGTTTCAAAGTAAAGATTCCAATGTAGTTATATTTTTAAACAAACAGGTGAACTGTTAAAAGAAAAGAATAATTTTTTACCAGAAAAGATTAATTCGAAACAAAATATATACATTTTTACCAAATAGATGCATTTTTGAACAAAGAGATTATTTTTCTACCAGAAAAGAGTAACTTTCAACAAAACATATTATTGTTAATATACTATTCAACTAAAAACTAACGATTTTTTACCAGAAATGAAAAACTCAACGCTTTTGTTGAAATTTTGTATCTTTGTGTTAAAATTCATCTTTTTTGGTTGAAAATTGTTATATTTTGTTGCAAATTATCTTTTCGGGTTTCAAAATTAAATATTTTCTTTTAAAAATCGACTCTTTAGCTTGACAACTCCACTCTTTTGTAACAAATGTGTATTAAGATTTTTGTTTAAAATTAATTTTTCCATGTTTAAAAGTCAATTATTTCTTTAATTTGTATTTTTCGGTTAAAAATTACCATTTTTATTGAAAATTCAACTTTTTGGGTTTAAAAATCAAAATTGTCTTTAAAAAATCTACGTTTTAAATTAAAAACTCAAACTCTTCTGTTTAAACATTCAACTATTTTGTTCAAAATTACTCTTTTAATTAAAAATTCTTTTTTTTTTTGTTTAAATGTAAAATATTTTTTAAAAAATCGACTCATCTTTTTTCTCGAAAATGACTATTTTTATTAAAAATTATCTTTTTTGATAAAAAGTAATATTTTGTTCTAAAAAGTCGACATTTTAGCTTGAACACTCACCTTATCTTGGTTGTAAATGATCATTTTTGTTCAAAAATAATCTTGTTTTAAAAGTAACAAGTTTTCTATATAATCGATTTTTAAACATTAAAATTCAACACTTTTGTTGAAAATTTGTTTTTTTGGATTCGAAAATAATATTTTTGTTGAAAATTATTCTTTTCGGGTTAAAAGTAAAATATCGACATTTCAGCTTGAAAACATAACTCTTTTGTTAAAGATTCAACTATTTTGTTGAAATTCTTTGTGTTGAAATTCATCTTCCTTGGTTGAAAATTAAAATTTTGGTTTAAAATTAATTTTTTCATTTTTAAAAGTCACAATGTTTTTTTAATTTGTATTTTTGGGTTGAAACTTACCAGTTTTATTGAAAATTCATCTTCTCGGATTTAACAGTCAAAATTTTCTTCAAAAAATCTACGTTTTAGCTTGAAAACTCAACTCTTCTGTTGAACATTCAACTATTTTGTTCAAAATTACTATTTCGATTAAAAATTCTTTTTTTTTTCGTTTAAAAGTAAAATATTTTCGAAAAAAATCGGATAAAAATTTTTTTATTCATTGAAAATTGACATTTTTGTTGTAACTGTATATTTTAGATTTCAATATTAAATATTTTCCAAAAAAATGTACTTTTTAGCATGAAAACTCATTTCTTTTCTTGAAAATGACTATTTTAATTAAAAATCATCTTTTTTGTACAAACATAAAATTTTTTCTAAAAAATCAACATTTTAGCTTGAAAACTCAACTATCTTGTCGAATATTTGTATTTTTGGGTTGAAAATTATAATTATTGTTAAAATTTAATCTTTTCGTTTCAAATGTAAAATATTTTTTAAAAATCGATATTTTCGCTTATATTATGAAGTTAAAGTTGAACTTTTTCGTTTAAAAATTCAGCTATTTTGTTGAAAATTCATATTTCTTGATTAAAAATGAACTTATATGTTGAAAATTCATCTTTTCAGGGTTAAAAGTCAAATATTTTCGGAAAAATCGACTTTGTCAGCTTAAGAATTCAAACCAATTGTCGAAAACTTGTATTTTTTTATTGAAAATTCATCTTTTTAGATTTAAAAGTAAAAAATTATCTCAAACACGTATTTTATAGCTTGAAAATTTAACTATTTTGAAAAAAATTCATCTTTATGAGTTTAAAATTAAATATATTCTAAAAAACTCACATTTTACTTTGAAAACTCAACATACGGGTATGTGTTGGAAATTTATATTTTTGGTCTGAAAATTCATTTTTCTTGGTTGAAAATTACCATTTTTGTTGAGAATTAATCTTTTCGGATTAAATGTAAAATATTTTATAAAAAATCTACTTTTTACATTGAAAACTTAACACTTTTGTTAAAAGTTTGTATTTTTGGGTTGAATAATTTCATTTTTGTTGAAAATTCATCTTGGTTGAAAGTGATAATTTACTTTGAAAATTATTCTTTCCGGGTTTAAAAGTCAAATATTTTCTGAAGAAAAATCGACTTTAGTTTATAAACTCAATATATTTGTTGAAAATTTGTATTTTTGTGTTGAAATTCATCTTATTCGTATGAAAATTCATCTTTCTTGATTAAAAATGTTATAATAATTTATTGAATATTTATATTTAAATATATATTTATGAAATATTCGTTAATTTATTAAATTTTCATCAACTTGAATTAATTTTCAATAACTAAAACAAATTGTCTACAAGCAGTGTAATTTCGTATCAAATTCTTGAATTTGCAAGCCAAAAATACGAATTTTCTGCACAATAGTTCAATTTTCAACCCTAGAATATAAATTTTCAACAAAATAGTTAAACTTGCAGTTTAAAAAACGACGTTTTCAACGACAAAAAAAACGAATTTTTAAATTAAATTATGAATCTTTAACTAAAGAAATTAACTTTCAATTAAGTATAGTTCAAATTTTAAACAAGGAGTTGTATTTTCAACCTAAAACGATGGATTTTCGAAAAAAAAGAAAAATTTGATACTTCAACAAAGAATTATTTCAATTTAAAATATTAAACTGTGGTTTTAACTAGCAGAAACGAATTTTCAACAATATATTTCAGTCCGTAACTAAAACAGTTGAATTTTCTACCAGAGAATGTTATGTTCCAAAAAACCATTATATTTTTTAAGGACTTAGTTGAATTGTCACTAAAATTGTTGTTCAATGAACTAAAATATTTAATAAAAATTAACTTTCTACAGAGCAGATCAACTTTCAAATCAGGAATTAATTGTTTAACAAAAAAATGTAATAGTTTATATAGATTAATTCTAAATCAAACCTTTGCAGGCTTAACCAAAAAAATCGATTTTCTGCCAAAGTGTTGAATTTTCGTGCTGAAAATACCTTTTTTCTGCAAAACAGTTACATTTTAAACCAGAGAATATAAAGCTTCAGTAAAAATTTTAATTTTCAACCAATCAGTTGAATTTTGAGTACAATAGTTAAATATTCAGTAAAGACTTTTTTTTAATTTTATACCAAAAAGCTCATTTCTAACTAAAATTATTATGAATCAAGCGAAAAAATTAACTTTTAAGATAGAAGTTCAAATTTCAACCAAAGAGCTGAGTTTTCTACAAACAAAGGCGAATTTTTAACTAAATATATAATTTTTCAGAGACAAAAAGACGAATTTTCTGTAAAACAGTTTAATTTTTAAACAAGCAGTTGCGCTTTTATGAAAAAAATTACATTTATACAAAAAGAGATGCATTTTTAAACCAAGAAGATTGAATAGTTAAAGTTTAAAAATTAATAAATAAATAAACTAATTTTCAAACAAAAATACGAATGTTAAACCCAATAATTTAATTTTCAACTCAAAAAATAATCTTCAATTTCAAAAATTCATTTGTCACAAAAGAACTAATTTTAAACTAAAGAAAATCATTTTTGAATTGAAATTAATTTTCAACAAAAAAACTAATATTCAAGAAATTAAATTCTAGAAAAAATACGAATATTTAATCAAATAGTTGTATTTTCAACTAAAACAAGGTAATTTTTTGAACCCAAAATGGAATCGTCAGATATTTATTTAAAAAATGAATCTTTAGTTCAATAAACAAATTTTCGATTAAAAAAAAACGGATTTTCAATTTGAAAAAAATCAGGTTTAACCAAATAGTTTAATTTTCAATCAAATAATACAAATTTTTAACCAAATAGTTTCTTTTTCAATAGAAATAATATATTTTTTCAACCGAAAATGAAATTGTCAACTATTTAGTTTCTAAACTTCATTTTCAACAAAAAAAAAACATTTTTTATCCAAAACGACCAATTTTAAACTAAATAGTGGAATTTTCAACTAAAAAATATTTTTAAAATAGAATTGAATCGTAAAATATTCAATTTAAATATTAATTTCCAAAAGCAACAAAATTTAAAGCAAAAATACACATTTTTAAACAATTAGTTCAATTTTCAACCAACAAAGTACTTTGCCGAAAACAGAATCAATTTTCTGACCAAAAAACGAATTTTCCACAAAATACATAAATTTTCGACCCTATAGTAGAATTCTCAACTTATCACGAATAAATTTCCAACTAAAAATGGAATAGTTAAATTTTCAGAAAAAAAAAGTTTCAACCAAGTATTTCAAATTGCTACAAAACTGTTAATTTTTATTTAAAAAAAAAATATAATTTTTAACCGAATAGTTGTTTTTCTAAATCTTAACCAAAAAAAATTAATTCTCAACGAAAAATTAAATCATCGAAGTTTTAACTAAAGAAGATTTGCATTTAAAATTAAAATTGGTAAATTTTAATTTTTTAAATACATACATTTGGAACCAAAAAAGATCAAGTTTAAACCATAAATGGAATAGTTAAATTTTCAAACAAAAAGGAATTTGAAATAAAATAGTTTGCAACAAAAAATTAATTTTAAAAAGAGTATAGTTAAATTCAGCGATAAAAGAAATTTTTTTTCTAAGCAATTGCATTTTTAATCGAAAAGGTGAAATGTCTTTTTTCCCTATTTAAAAATCTTTTAAACTATCTTGAAATGTTTCTAAAGTTTTAAAAAATCTTTTTAAAAAAATTAGCCTAAAACCTTCCTATTTTTTCGACATTTTTTTAAAATATTTTAAAACAGAAAATCATTCATAATTTTCCTAAGTACCTTAAGAAAAAGTTCTAATTTTTAAAGAGCTTCGAAAATTTTGTTGAAAAACTTACATTATGTTTTCAAATATTTTCTAATTTTAAATTATCTTTTAATCTATTTCAATACTTTCTTTTACAAAGTTCGAATAAATTCCTAAATTTTCACACAAAAAATGAGTTTTAAAACAAAAAATAATTTTCAAGAAATTAGTTTGCAACAAAAAAATAATTTTAAAAACAGTATAGTTGAATTCAGCGATAAAAGAAAATTTTTCATCTAAACAATTGCATTTTGAACCGCAAAGGTGTATTTTTTCTCTGTTTAAAAATCTTTTAAACTGTCTTGAAATATTTCTAAAGTTTTGAAAAATCTTTTAAAAAAATTAACTTAAAGCCTTCCCATTTTTTTAATCTTTTAAAACAGAAAATCATTCATAATTTTCCTAAAAATCTTAAGAAAAAGTTCTAATTTTCTTTAAACTTTTAGAAATTCTTAAAGAGCTTCGCAAATTTTTTTCAAAATCTTACATTATGTTTAAAATATTTTCAAATATTTTTTAATTTTAAATTATGTTTTAATGTTTTTAATATTTTTTTCACTTCCAAATATCTTTTAAAATGACTCCAATTTTTCCTGATATAAGATTTTTTACAAATTGCGAATAAATTCCTAAATTTTCAGACAAAAATGAGTTTTCAAACAAAAAAGAATTTTAGAATGAGTATAGTTGATTTCAGCGATAAAAGAAAATTTTTCCTCTGAACAATTGCATTTTTAACCGAAAAGGTGAAATTACTTTTTTTCCTGTTTAAAAATCTTTTTAACTGTCTTGAAATATTTCTAAAGTTTTGAAAAATCTTCTAAAAAATTAACTTAAAGCCTTCCTATTTTTTGCCTTTTTTTTAACTTTTAAAACAGAAAATCATTTATAATTTTCCTAAGCTTCTTAAAAAAAACTTCTAGATTTTAAAGAGCTTCGAAAATTTTGCTCAAAAACTAACATTATGTTTAAAATGTTTTCAAATTTTCTTTTATTTTAAAATTATTTTTTAATCTTTTTCAATACTTTTTTAACTTCGAAATATCTTTTAAAACGAATCCAATTCTTTCTAATATGATTTTTTCTACAAATTTCGAATAAATTCCTAAATTTCCTGAATATCATTTAAAGTGATAGTACTTTCCCTAAAAAAATTTTAAATTCTGCATAAATGAGTAAATTGCCTTAAAATCTCCTGGACCTTATTTTTTTTACATTTTTAAAAATCTTTTGCATATTAAAATTAATTTTTCAAATTAAAAAATCATTTTTAATACTCCCCGAAACCGTAAGAAAATTTCGTTATTCTAAACATGCAACAATTCTAAATCATAAAAAATAGAGGCAGTTGTGAAATAAGTTTCTCTTTATTGATTATACTTTACATATTAAAAAAAAGTCTTTTCATACCTATACATATATATAATAAAGAATTATACCGCACAAAACATTTTCGTCTCAAAGACAAACAAGTATTATTATCTTCTATATAAGAATTTTTATTCTAAATTTCAATAATTTGTCTATTAATTAATACTCCCAAACTTTCGGCAAAGTTTTTATGCAAACTAAATGAAGACAAATTCAACAATATAATTCGTTAAACGAAGTAACAAATTTATGGAAGTATTAAGAATGCACAAAAACTTAATTTTTTCTTCTTTCTTTTCTCAAGTTTCGTCATTTATGTACGTCTTAAATTTAAAAAAAGGTATTTGTCAAATAGCCGATAGAAAAGAAAGAGAATAAACCCGTTAATATATCCCTGAGAGCCAACTCTCTTAATATTTACAAAAATCTGTCGAACAATGTGATGGATCTCGTGCAAAAAAAAAAAAAAATAGCGTCGAAAAATTAGGCACAATCCCTTTACATTATTCCACTATTTTACGTTTTCAGTAATGCTTCACATTTTTCTGAAAAGATGAAACATTTAATTCTCTAAATCAAACCTAGTAGTATTTTTCTTTATCTAAATGCACATTGGATTTCACGATTGGCAATTTTAAACGACATGTTTAAGTTTTGAACATTTCAAAAGATATTGGACCAAAGCATTATTTAAATTTAAAGTTTTTTGACGCTCATACGTCCAAGTTGAAGAGGTGAATTAAAATCTTGACTTTGATAAGTGATATTTTTTTATCAGCTATTGGTCCAATTTCGCCGTATTTTTCGAGTTACCGTCTACATAATGAATAATTCATGCTGGAGCTATTTGATCAGAAGAAGATCCTGGCGACGGTTCTATCGCCTTTATGTCCTTTTTCGAAAGTTTCGACTCGCAAGATTCTGTTTCATTTACGTATATCGATTTCGATTCTTGTCTTTCTTGTTCGCTTTGCCATTGTACCTGAAAATAGAAAATGTATTGATAAAAATTCGAAAAAGTTGCAAAAAAATAATAAGAGGGCAGTAGTCGTTTTCAGGGTGACGATTCGGCGGGCCATTTCAAATTCCCAGTTATTTCCCGGTCAAGTTTCTCAATTAAAACATTTATTTTCATTCAGGACGTTCATTCTAAACATTCTTTAACACAGCAGAGCAAAACATTGCGAAATAATTTAGTCTTAAAATAAATATTTAAAATTTTCTACTAAAAAATATCAATTTTTTACAAAACATGAAATAGTTAAATTATCATTTGAAAAAAATTAAATTTTAACCATAAAAAACTGAAACTGATACGTAAATTATAAACCAAAACAATTAATTTTCAACAAAACAGCTGAAGTTTTGACTACAAAAATAATCATTTTCAAACTAAAATAGAATAGCAATATTTTTAGTAAAAAAAATTAATTTTAAACCAAACATAAGAGTTTTCAACTGAAACAATGCATCTTCTACTGAAACAGTTAAATTTTCAAACAAAAAAGTTAATTTTTACTAAATAAAGATAAGTTGTCAACCAAAACTTAAATACTGAAATTTCAAGTTCAAAAAATTAAGTTTTAAACAATTCGATGAATTTTCAACCACAACAATGGAATTTTCAATTCGAATAAATGAAAGTATTAGTTCAAAAAATTACTTTTGAACAAAAAAAAAATAATTTCGACAACAAAAAGCTAACTTTCAACAGAAAAAACTAAATGAATAACAAAATAGTTACATTGTAAAACAAGGTTATGAATTTTCATAGAAAATTGTACAAATTTCACTGGAATAGGTGAATTTTAAACCAGAAAGATGAAGTTTTAATTGAAATGATGAATATTTAACTACAATAACTTAATTTTGGACCAAAAAGATTAATTTCCAATCCAGAAGATTAATTTCTTCTAAAAAGACGAATTTTCAAACAAAAAATTTAATTTTTCAAACATAAATCGAATAATTAAATTTTTCATCAACAAATAAATGTTCAACTAAAGAGGTGAATTTTTAAGCAAAATTATGGAATATTCAACCGGAATAATAGTTTTGATTTTCCATTTGTCTATCGTTCAGTTAGTGTGGTACCCATTTCCCATACTTTTGAATTTTTCTCATGGCTTTTAAATGTTGGAAAATTGCTCGCAAATTGATTATAAATAATTTTCTTCAGTTTATAAGGATTCAATTACAATGTTTAATTTGCAAAGCTTTGAAAAATTATATTACAAGATATTATTAAGTATTTTAGTTCCATCGATTAATTATTAATTAAATAATAGTAAAAACATAATTAATCGTTTCTTAAATTTGTCCCTAGTTCATGAATTTGAACAATAATTCAAACCATTTTTTATTTTCAAGCTTCAAATATTGAGATTTTAACAATATAGATCATTTTTTTTTAAATATTTGAATTTTCCGATAAAAATAAAATTTTTCAAACAAATAGTTCAATTAGTTTTCGATAAAACATAGATAGAACAGTTAAATTTTCATTACATAAAATGAATTTTCTATTAAACAAAAAAAAATTACAAGAAAAGTGATACATTTTTAACTAGAATGATAAATCTTCAACTGGAATAGGCCAAATTAAATAAAAAAATAGCAAAAGGGTTTAAATGTCAATCAAATAGTTTTTTCTCCCAAAATATTAATTTTCAAAGATGAAACCAAAAAGATAATTGTGAAAAGTGAAACAATGAATCTTTAACTGGAATAGTTGAATTATTAATCATAAAAAGGATGTTAAGCAACAAAAAACAAGAATTTTGAACCAAGAAAATTAGTTTCTACAAAAAAAGACAAATTTTCAATAAAATACATCACATTTTAACTAAAAAATGTAAATTGTCAACTAACAATTCAGTCGTTAATTTTCCAGTTAAAAAATAATTTTTATAAAAATAACATATTTTCCACAAAATAGTTAAATTATCAACTGGAATAGTTACATTTTTAGTAAAAAAATTAACTTTTAGCCAAAAAAAAAAAACAAACGAATTTTCAATAAAAGAGTCAATTTTTCAATCACAGTGATAAGTTTCCAATTAAAATAATTAATCTTAAACGAAAAAAAGAGTTTACTAAAAAATTGTAACTTTTAACCAGTAATTACATTTTCATTCACAAAAAGATAAATTATAAAAAAAATTATAAAATTATTTATTATTATTATTAAGTCAAATAGATCAAAAATTGCAAACAAACTGTTGAATTTTCAAGGTAAAAGGTTAATTTTTAATGGAGAATATTAACAAAAGACATGACATTTCAAAGAGTAAAATAAATTTTGATCAAATTGGTTCAATTTTACCCAAGTAGTTAAATTTGGAATTAAAAAAAATCAGACAAAAATAGAAATTCTTATAGAATATAGGAATATGGGTATAGAAATAGGAAATAGAATAGAAATAGGTGCATTTTTAATTAAAGAAACGATCACATTTCTAACAAAAGAGATGAATTTCTAAAAAATATAAACAAAAAGACGAATCTTTTACAAAACACATTTTCAACCAGAAAATGTGAATGTTGAACCAGAGATTAATTTTTAACTAAAATTATGAAATCTTCAACTGGAATAATAGTTAAATTCTCAGTTAAAAAAAATATTAATAATCCTTTTCATTCAAAGAAAAAACAAGTTTTTAATTAAATAGCTATTTTTCAACGAAAGAAATTAATTTTTAATTAAAACGATGAATCCTAAACCAAAACATTAATTTTCAACAAAAGAGTTTAAATTTTAATCAAGTAATTTGTATTCCAACCTAAAAGAGCACTTTTCAACTAAAATTATAAATATTTAACTCGAATATTCGAATTTTTAACCGAAAAAAAGAATTTTTACACAAAGAGATTAACTTTCATAGTAAAAGATAATTTTCTACAAAAAAAATCGATTTTTTAACAATTTTCGAAGAAATAGTTTAATTTCCAAATAAAAATGATAAATTATCAGCCAAATTGTAGATTTTTGTACTAGAAAAGAAAAGTTGTCAACCAACTTGAATACGTGTATTTTATGCCTAACAAATAGATGAATTTTTAATCATAAAGATTAATTTTCTACAAATTAGGGCGAATTTTCCACAAAAAGATCAATTGAAAACAAAAAATAGAATGGTTTAATTTTCTGTTGCAACTGTAATTCTTAATAAAAAAAAAACATATTTTAAGCAAAGTAGTTAAATTTTCTACTGGAATAATTAATTTTTTAGTTTAAAAAATGATTTTTAATAAATTACTTAAATTCTCAAAAAGAGATGAATTGTCAATTTAAAATGATGACTTTAAACCGTAAGTAGTTGAATTTTTAACTAAAAAAAAGATACATACGCAATGAATATTATTATTACTATTATTACAAATAATATCTCTTTTTGTTTAACAGGAATTTAATTGATATTAAAAGATATTCTTAAATATTTTAGCACGATAGATTAAATAAATAAATAATGCTCAAAACATAATTAATCATTTCTGAAATTTGTCTCTAAAGTACATGAATTTGAATAAAAATTCAAACACATTTTTATTTTATCTAATTTTACCTAAAATTTAGTGCATATTTAGGTAAAATAATGCTAGTACTATACTAAAAATTCACTTGAACCACTTTAAATTCCTTACTTTTCAAGTAGAAATTTGGACTTTCAAAAATGTACATGAATTTTCAAAAAAAATGATTAATTTTCTACCAGAAAGACAATTTTTCAAAAAAATACATTAATTCTCAATTCAAAGAGTTGAATTTTCAACAGGAATTGATCCATTTTTAAACAAATAACTGAATTTTGAACTCAAAAATATCACTTTTCAATCAAAAATGAAATAGTTAAATTTTCAATTAAAGAATTATTCTTACCCACAAAACATAAAAAATTTATTGCTTAAACAAATTTAATTTAACCTTTAACCAAATAGTTTTAGTATCAAACTAAAAGATGACTTATTCCTAAAATGATCAATAGTTAATTGTAATACTTGAATTTTTAAGCACGATTTTTAAACTAAATATATGAATTTTTAACAAAAAAGTTAAATTTTCAATGAAAGCAGACCCACTTTTAACTAAACTGTTAAATTTTCAACCAAACTAATGAATTTTCAACTAAAATGATTATTCTTTATCTCGAATAAATGAATTTTAAACAAAAAGATGATTTTTTGAGTTTTATTTTTAACCAACACGATGAATTTTTTACCATTTTAGACGAATCCGACAAAAAAATGGAGTCAAAATTAAAAGCACATAAATGCTCAACCAAAAATTTGCATTATTAAACACAAATAAAACAAAATTTCAACCAAACAGTTAAATTTCAAACAAAAAAATATCAACGAAGGAGAATTTTATTGAAAATACATGAATTTTAAATAAAAATGACAAATTGTCAAATAACATTTAAATAGTTAAATTTTCAGTTAAAAATGCATTTTCAACCAAAGCTACAAATTTTCAAATAAATAATGATTCGTCGACTTAAATAGTTGAATTGGCAACCAAAAACTTGAATTTTGAAATAAATTCATGAGTCTTTAACTAGAATTATTAAATTTCCCATAAAAAGAATTATTTTCAGCTCAGAAGATTGATTTATAACAAAAAGTCAAAACTTCCAAACAAAAATAATTTTAAGTAGGAAAATTAATTGTCAATAAGAAAAAAACAAGAAACAAATTTTCAACAAAATAGTTCAAGGTGCACTTGGAATAAACTTTTTAAATTAATCTTAAATAAACTGAACTTTTAGTTAAAAAATTGATTTAAAAAAAAAGAGCGTGTTATTCAATTTAATATTGCAATTCAACAAAAATAACTACTCTCTTAAAAACACTCCCTGGCTTCAAAAAAATGCCCCGAGAATTCCAGGTTTTTTTCCAGGTATCTCAACCTTTTTCCAGGTATAATTTTTCGCAAATTTATTACAAAAAAAGTCCCTTCTTATTTTATATGAATTATGAACTAATAAATATCACTTTTCAACCAAAAATGGAATAGTTAAATTTTCAGTTAAAGAATTATTCTTACACAAGAAAAAAACAGATTTATTTTTTAACCAATTTAATTTAGCCTTTAACCAAATAGTTTTATTTTCAACCAAAAAGATGAATTAATACTAAAATAATTAATAGTTACCTGCAATGCTTGAATTTTTAAGCAAAAAAAAACGGATTTTTAAACAAGACATTTTCAAACAGGAAAATTAATTTTCTAGCATGAAAGACAATTTTTAAATTAAACATGAATTTTTAACAAAAAAGTTAAATTTTTAACTAAAATAATCAACATCTATTCCGAAAAAATTAATTTTAAAGAAAAAAATGAATTTTTGAGAAAAAATTTCAATTTTGAACAAAGTGGTTTTATTTTTGACCAACACGATGAATTTTCTACCATTTTAGACCATGTCGACAAAAAAATGAAGTCAAAATTAAAAATACATGAATGTTCAACAAAATATTTGTATTATCAAATACAAATAAAACAAATTTCTAACCAAATAGTTAAATTTCAACAAAAAATATCCATTTTCAAAAAAAAAAAAAAAAAAAAATGGAATACAAGAATCGTTTTTATCAACGAAGACAAGTTTGATTGACAATACATGAATTTTAAATAAAAAATATAAATTCTCAAATAACCATTGAATAGTTAAATTTTCAGTTAAAAAATTCATTTTCAACCAAAACTACAAATTTTCAACTTAAATAATGATTCGTCAACTTAAATAGTGTAATGTGCAACCAGAAAGATGATTTTTTTAATAAAAAGATTAATTTTCAAACAAAAAGATGAATTTTCCGCCAAAAAATAATTTTTTTTTTTATAAAGTACATGCATTTTTAACGAAGAACTTGAAGTTTCAATTAAAGAAGAAAAATATTTAACCAAACAGTTGAATTTTGAACTAACAAAAAAGAATTTTCAACAGAAAATTGAATTTCAATTTTTAGATTAGAAAATAAATTTTTAACCAAACTGAAATTGTTGAATTTTCAGTAAAAAGAATAATTTCTAATGAAAAAATAAATTTTCAACTAAAACTGAAATAATTAAATTTGTTACTTAAAAAAAATCAATGTCCAAAGAAAAGAGACCTATTTTCATCAGAAAAAGGTAACTTTTGAACGAAAAATTGGATAATTAAATTTGCAGTTAAAAAATGAATGTTGAATCAAAGAGATGAATTTTTAACTAAAATTATGGAATCTTCAACTGCAATAATAGTTACATTTTTAGTTAAAAATACTTGAATTTTGAAATAAATTCATTAGCCTCTAACTAGAATCATTAAATTTCATATAAAAAGAATTATTTTGAGCCCAGACGATTGATTTATAAAAAAAGGTCAAAATTTTCAAATAATTTTTCAACCAAATAATAAAGTTATATTTTTAGCAGGAAAATTAGTTTTCAATAACAAAAAAAAAATAAAAACTTAATAAACTTAATAAACTGAACTTTTAGTTAAAAATTGATTTAAAAAAAAGAGCGAGTTATTCCATTTAATATTGCAATTTAAACAAAAATACTCTCTTGAAAACATTCCCTGGCTTAAAAAAAAATTCCCCGACAATTCCAGGTTTTCCGGGTAGGGTAGACAAACTGAGGACTTAAAAAATCTAAAGTTTTTGATTAAAAAACAAATAAAAAGTAAAAAATATGCACCTTTCGTTTGTGTTGTTTGACCGCCTCATTGGTCCTGTCAATGATCATCTGATCAGTCAGGACTCCATCCTCCGAAGCATAGGCAGCAGCTTGCCAAGAAACACCCAATTTCGCAATTTCTCGGCCCGACATTCCTTCCGTAATTTGCGCAACTTTGCTGCAAAGCTTGCCATAATCAAACTGCGCGACCTTCAGCCGCTTCTTGCCTTCAGTCGCAGGCTGCAGGACAAATTTGTCAAAATACAAGCGCACCAAACGCTCCCGCTCTTCGCGACCTGGCAAAGAAAACTCCACCATCTCATCCAATCGATCATTGACCGCCCAATCAAACTGCTCGGGTGTATTCGACGCCAAAACCAACATAAACTTGTTGCTCTGCTCGCCAGTTCTGTAGAGAAATGCGTTCAGCATCGCTCTCAGATCCTCGGAAATGTGCTCGCTCGATCTTTTGCGCAAAAAGGCGTCCGCCTCGTCAATGAAAAGTAGAAGACCCTTTCTCGAGGTTGACGCCCAGTCAAAAACTTTGTGAATTGCCGTGACACCATCGCGTCCAAGAGGCGCCAAATCACCGCCAGTCAGGATGGCGTAGTCCATTCCCGAATGCTGGGCGAGCTTTTTCGCAAACATGGTCTTGCCAGTCCCGGGCGGACCATGCATTAAAATATTTCTATACATTCCACGATTTTGCTTGGTGTTTTTCGTTGCGATCGCGACATCGCGAAGTCGCTCCTCGAGTTTTGGTGCTAGCACAACTCCAGACAGGGCGTCGCTTTTTTGCTCTTTCAGTTTCTTGACCGCTTCTATCGGATGTCGAACTACATCCAAGGCGGAAAATCGAGACGTTTCACGAACGAGGGATGGTTTTCCAAGTCGCGATTCGATATATCGAGCTGCTACTCCGGTAGAACCTTTGGCAGAGTAAACTCCGAGGGCTACGAGTGATAAACCTCCGGCAGCTGCGAGAATTTTGTCCCAATCTCGCAAAAGAGCTGTGACTCCAGTTCCAACGACTGAACCTGCAGTCCTGAAACAAATACATTTCCAATTGCAGAATTGCAAAGTCTAAAATTCCTTTTAACGGGGGGAATCAATTCTTTTGAATAAAATTAATTAGGGTACCCAGGTGAAAAAATTATATACAATTTATATATAGTGGATAAGACAATGATATTTTTCATTTGTATTATCAACTTTTCTATGTAAAACAAATGAAAAATATCAGTGTTTTGTCCACCTGGGTGCCATATTCCCGAGGTTTCAAGTTGAAGTATATTGCATTTTCGACACAGCAGTTAAATTAATTTAGTTACAAAATACCAGCTTTCCACAAAATACATGAATTTTCAACTCGAGATCAATTCTGAACCAAAAAGAGATGAAATATCTCCAAAAAAAATTGAGCTTTTAAACTAAAAAATCGAATGTTTTAGAAAAAAGTGGACTTTTAAACACGAGAAGAATTCTTTCAACAAAAAAAATTAATTTTCAACTAAACTTTTCACTTTTCAAGCAAATAATGACACAAGAGAAAAAGACGAATTTTTAACAAAAAGATTTATTTTCAAAAAAAGAATAATTTTCTACCAAAAGAGATGAAATTTCTACAAAGGAATTGAGTTTTCAAGAAAATAATCGAATGTTTTGAAAAAACGTCGACTTTTCAATCCGAAAGGATGCATTTTGAACTAAAAAGTTCATTTTTAATCAAACAGTTGGATTTTCTACCAAGCTGTTCAAATTTCAAGCCAAAAAAATGAATTTTTTTCAAAAAGGTAAGCTTTTACCAAGAAATATAAACTTTTAACAAAAAAGTTATATTTTAATCAAATATTTAAGATTTTTAACGGAATAAATTTTCGACAAAGAAAATTAATTTACTTAAAAAATACGATTTTTGAACAAATTACATGAATTTTCCACTGAAGGAGATCAATTTTCCACCAAAAGAAATAAAATGTTTATAAAAAAAAGTTGAGTTTTTAGGCTAAAAATCGAATATTTAAAGAAAAGTCGACTTACAAACACGAGAAGGTGAATTTTCAAGCAAAAAGTTCATTTTTAACCAAGAAAGATGAATGTTCCAACCAAAAAATGAATTCTCTGCAGACAAAGAACAAAAATTTAACTAAATAGTTGGAATGTTCAAGTAAAAGAAAAAATAATTTTTTTTACAATTAAGCGGAATCCTCAACCTGGAAATGTCAGGGAATTTTTTCGAGAGCGTAATTTAATTTTTTTTTAATTGTAATATTAAATTGAATATAAATGATTCTTTATTTATAAAAGTAGCTTAATATTAATGTATTGAAATATTTTATTAAACATTTGTTTTTTAAATTCCTTTTTTATTTGAAATAAATTTTTTTTTACTTAAAATTCCACTATTTTCTAATAAAATAGTTACATTTTCTACCAAAAAATTTGGATTTTCTAACAAAATAGTCGAATTTTCAGCCAAAAAGGCAAATTTTTCAAACAAGAAAGACTTTTTTTCAACTAAATAGTTACGTTTTCAACCAAACGCTTTACTTTACAACCAAATAATTGAACTTTCAAGAAAGAGAGGCGAATTTTCAACAAAAAAGTTGAATTCTTAACCAATTAGATGCATTTTTAAACAAAAAATATTACTTTTCTATCAACAAAGATGACATTTCTACAAGAGTATTTTTCCAGAGATTTTTTTCAAGCTAAAAGGACGAACGTTTTAGAAAAAAAGTCGGATTTTAAACCCGAAAGGAATAATTTCTACAAAAAAAACGAATGTTTAACAATACAGATACTTGAATTTTCAACTAAAATCGATCTATGGTCAGTAAAAAAAAAAAACAGTGGAATTTTCAGTTTAAAAAGAAAAAATACCCTGATATTTCCAGGTTGAGAATTCAGCTTTATTGCAAAAAGGTTCTTGTTTTTTACTTGAAAATTCCAGCTATTTAGTTGCATTTTTGTTCTTTGTCTGTAGAGAATTCATTTTTGATTGGAACATTCATCTTTCTTGGTCGAAAATGTTATTTTTGCTTGAAAATTCATCTTCTCGTGTGTTTAAGTCGCCTTTTATTCCAAGATATTCGATTTTAAACCTAAAAACTCAAATTTTTTGTACAAATTTCATTCCTTTTGGTTTAAAATTGATCTCTTTGAGTTGAAAATTCATGTATTTTGTCAAAAATCGTATTTCGTAAGTAAATTAATTTGCTTTGTTGAAAATGTCACTATTTTGTCAGAAAATTAAACTATTTTGGTAGAAATTTCACCTATTTGATGTCAATTATAACTTTTTGCTACAAATTCATATTTTCAGGTTAAAACTCATATTTTTGTAAATAATTCATCTTTTTGGCATAAAATTTGAACAGTTTGGTATAAAATCCAACTGTTTGATTAAAAATGAACTTCTTATTTGAAAATTCATCCTTTCGGGTTTAAAAGTCGACTTTTTTCTAACACATTAAAATTTTAACTTGAAAACTCAACTCTTTTGCAGAAATTTCATCTTTTTTGGTAGAAAAATGACAATTAATCTTTCTTGGTTGAAAATTAAATATTTTTGTTGAAAATTCATCTTCTCGTGTTTATAAGTCACCTTTTATTCAAAAATATTCGATTTTTAGCCTAAAAACTCAAATTTTTTGTAAAAATTTAATTCTTTTTGTTTGACAAATTGATCTCTTTGAGTTGAAAATTCATGTATTTTGAAAGTAGATTAATTATCTTGGTCGAAAAATTATCTTTTTGCTTGAAAATTCTACTGTTTTTTTTCACAAAATTGAACTATTTTGGTAGAAATTTCACCTATTTAGCGTGAAATTTACGTTTTTGTTAAAAGTTCATCTCTTTTGGTATAAATTTGTTCTTTTTTATTGAAAAACTAATTAAGTGCTTGAAAATTAATCCATTTTCGGTGCAAATTTAACTATTCCGTTAAAATATTTAACTATTTGGTTAAAATATAACTTTGTTGTTAAAAATTCACATTTTCCGGTCAAAACTCAACATTTTTGTAGAAATTAACTAAAAGTTTAAAAAAATTATTTTTTACTATTTGGTTGCATTTTTGTTCTTTCTTGGTTGAAAATTCCACTCTTACGATTCATCATTCTTGGCTAAAAATTCTACTATTTTACTATAAATTCAAATTTTTAGTTAAAAATTCATCCTTTTGAGTTTAAAAGTCGAATTTTTTTACAAAAAATTCGACTATTAACTTTAAAACTCAACTCCTTTGTGAAAATTTCATCTCTTTTGGGAGAAAATTAATCTTTTTTGTTTGAAAATACATCTTTTTGATTAAAAATTCAACTTTTTGTTAAAAATTCATCTCTTACTCTTGTAAGCGCAATTATTTGTTTGTAAAGTGAACTGTTTGTGTAAAATGTGTTTTTTTTTTTTTTGAAAATTCAACTATTTGTATGAAAATTCATCTTGGTTGAAAATGACCTTTTTTTGTTGAAAATTCACTTTCTCGAGTTTAAAAGTCGACTTTTTTCTAAAACATTAGACTTTCAAGTTTGAAAACTCAACTATTTTGTAAAAAAGTAATCTTTTTTCGTTGAAAATTCAACTATTTTTTCGAAACTGCAATATACCACAACTTGAAATCTCAGGAATATGGTCTATATCGATATTATATAATCTATATTGATTTTATTTACAAGAATTTGCTCCCCTTGAAATGTCGCTAAACACCCTCTTGAACTTGAATGTTTCAATTTTAAAAGAATTAACTTTCAACGAAAAACATTTATACTCTCTTACCAATTTCTATCAATTCAGTTCGAATTTAAGCAAAAAAAAAAAATTGAAAAAGGGGAAGTTTCTTGAAAAATAAGGGAGATAAAGAAGAAATTCTTTGAAAATCACTGAATTCTAAATAAATAATAAAACGAGTAGAATCTAAAGTAGGACAAAGTAAAATGATTAATATAAAATAAAACGTACTTGATAGATTCGAGAACAGTAGTTCTGTTTTCGGCAGCTTTGAGTCTAATCTTTTCGAGATTTAAATCCTGATTTTCCCTATCGATTTTCGCCTGAGCTCTCAATTTCGCGTCTAATTTTTTCATTTCATTTTTGTGTTTCAATTCCATTTCATGCTCGACAGTGGCTTTTCTCATGGCCTCTTGTTTAGCAACAGATTCTTCCTGTCTCCTCAAGTTTTCTTCATTCATTCGTTGTTGTTGGAGAAGTTGCTCATCGTATCTTTTTCTGGCTAACTGGTCCTGATATTGAGCTCTCATTTGATGCTGCTTAGTCTCCTCTGCCATGCTTTTTCTTCTCTCCTCTTGATCGACTCGCTTTTGTTCAACTTTCATCTGCTCAATACTGGCCTCGTACTTTTTCAGCTCTGTTTGCAATTCTGTTTGTCTTGTTCTCTCTTGCAACTTTGAAAGCTCCAAAGCCTCCATTGCGTGAGCTTTAGAAATAAGAAAATTAAATTCAATAAATAAACATTAAAAATTGGCAATCTTGAAATTAAACATTAAAATCTACAGATTTATATTAAAACATTTCACTTTTTTAACTACCATAGTTCAAGTAGAGAGTTACACTTCAAATTATTTAGATTCAGCGGGGGTACTCAAATTCCGGGAGGAAATTCCCTGACAACTTAAGGTGACAATTACCAGTTTATTATAAACAATGTTTTTTTTCAGTTCCTGAAAAAAATAGAAACGATTCAGTGGACGATTTCAAATTCACGGTCAAGTGTATTTTCCCAGTCAACTAAAAGTAACATAATTTGTCGCAAAACCCAAAACATTTATTTTAAATTATGACATTCATTCTAAACATCCTTTAATACAACACAAAGAAAATTGCAAAACAAATTAATTTTCAAATAAAATTAATGAATCGTCAAGTGAAATAGTTGAATTTTAAACAAAAAACATGAATTTTCGACTAAAATTATGAACATTTAACTGAAATACTTAAATTTTTAACAAAAAGATGACATTTTAAACAGTAAGATTAATTTCAACAAAAAAAAGATTAATTTTCTACCAAAAAATTCAATTTTTTAACAAAACAGATGAATTTTAACGAAACAGTTGAATTTTTAATCAAAGAAGACAAATTTTCAACCAAATAGTTGCATTTTTAAATAGAAAAAAAAAACAATTTTTGAGAGAATATGGAATAGTTATATTTTTACTAAAATAATTAATTTTTATCTTAAATGATGAATTTTCAACTACAATGATGAATATTTAACTGAAATACTGGAATTTTTAACCAAAAAGTTGAATTTTTAAACAGTAAGAGTAATTTTCAAACAAAAAGATTAACTTTCTACCAAAAAATACAATTTTTTAACAAAATACACGAATTTTAACGAAAAAGTTGAATTTTTAAGCAAAGGTGACAAACTTTCAACGAAATAGTTGCATTTTTAAATAGAAAAAAAAAAAAACAATTTTTAAGAGAATATGGAATAGTTATATTTTTACTAAAAAAATTAATTTTTATCTTAACTGATGAATTTTTAACTAAAATGATGAATCCTGAACTGAAATAGCTGACCTTTGAACAACAAAAAATTTTTACTAAGAAGGATAAATTGCCAACCAAAACTTAAATAATTAAGTTTTAAATCCACACAAAAATATGATTTTTCAACTAAAATTATGGAATATTCAACTGGAATATTATTTTCAGTTCAGGAAAAAATTATTTCTAACTAAAAGAGTAGACTTTTACAACAAAATGTGCGAATTTTCAACGAAAAAATTTGCAAATATTTGGTTTAGAGTTAAACTCTTTTGTTAAAAGTTAATTTTGTTGATGGCAGATTTATCATTTTACTTCAAACTTCATCTCTTCGGTTTAAAAAAAGCTTTTTTGTTTTTTTTTTTAATTATTATTTTTTTAAAAAGAAAATTTAACTATTTTAGTTATATATTGCGTAATTTTAGTTGAAAATTTATCTCTTTTGTTTAATATGTATTTTTTGAAAAGTATTTTTTGATAGAAATTAATCTTCTTAGTTGAAAAATGATATTCTCAATTAAAAATTGAATTGTTATAGTTAAAAGTTCATAATTTCAGTACAAAATTCATCTTTTTGTTTGAAAATTAAACTATTCCAGATATAGATTTACAATGTTATTTTAAAATTAATCACTTAGTTTGAAAACGTAACTGTTTTTTTTAATTGTTTTTTTTAAACTGAAAATGTAACTATACCAATTAAAGATTCCATAATCTTAGTTAAAAATTCATTTCTATGGTGGAACATTAATTTTTTAGCTGAAAATTTAAGTGTTCATTTTTTGGTTGACAATTTATCTTTTTTAGTTTTTTTTAACATTCTTTCTTTTTGTAGAAATTAATCTTCTCGCTTAAAAATAAAATATTTGGTTGAAAATCGAACTACTCCAGTTAGTAATTCATTACTTTATAGTAAACAACTTATCATTCTGATTCAAAATAAACTTATTCGTGTTGAATATTTTATCATTTTAAGTAAAAAATCATCCCTTTGGTTGAACCTTATTTTTTAAATTAAAAATTTAACTATTCAATTTTTGGTTGAAAA
Source organism: Druon quercuslanigerum (assembly GCA_010014905.2). Classification (NCBI taxonomy): domain Eukaryota; kingdom Metazoa; phylum Arthropoda; class Insecta; order Hymenoptera; family Cynipidae; genus Druon; species Druon quercuslanigerum. The sequence continues at coordinate 3,463 of JAAAKG020141587.1, read as the reverse complement.
ATTATCTTTTTTACTTGAAAATTCGACTTCTTCGGTAGAAATGAATTTTCTTGGTTGAAGATTTATCTTTTTGGGTGATAATTCAACTGTTCCAGTTTAAAAATTCATCGGTGTACAAAGTCTAAAAAAAAAAAATTCTAAACAAAAACCTGCATTTATTTTTGTTTAAATGTGAACGAATTTTCGGGTGATATACATAAAAATTCAAAAATAAAATTTTTCAATCCTTTTTTGGACCCTAGTAGTCACCCTGTATTTAAAACCGCATGTTAAAATCCAAATGTTGACCGATTTAAAAAAATGGAATTTCTTTTTTCGGAAAACGAACAAATGCGGGGGGTTCGATCAGCAAAAGCTGAAAGTAGAATTTCCGGACTTGTCATTGAAAAAAGTGAAAATTGCATCATCCCACGTGGAAAATCCGATCATCAGTGTCAGTCAGACGAGAGAATTTTTAATTCAAAAAAGAAGTGCCTGGCTTACGTAACCTTACATAACGTGGAACGCGGTTCGAGGGAAAAGATGAGTGAAAAGTTGCCGTACCCGAGGTTTCCAATTGTTTAGCAGCAGCAGCTGCCCGCTCTAAGGCACTGGAATCAAATCTGTAAGCATCCATTTGAGACTTGGTTGGTTTATTCGGAGGCACATCGCTCGAACCCGAACCGCCATCACCTCCTGAAGCCGGCGGTTGCACATACTGTGAAAAGTCCTGGGGTTGGTTATAACGACTCCCAAGCAACCACGACATTTTCCACGAAATTCACTGAACACCGACACTTTGAAATTCACTTGTGCCAACTCGATCTTTGAATGATTGTCGCCAAAAATTAAATCGTTAGCACACGTTCTCACGTGCAGACCTGCACGTTTTTCGTTGGAATTATGGAACGTGGACTTCAAACCGGACAGGAGCAGACGACGAAACATGACTAATGGGAATGGAATGGAACGGACAAGTCGAGTGTTCCGGGTTTTAAACGCATTTAACTTTCTCCTGAAGATTATCTTTTTTTGGTTATAAATTTTATTGTTTGTTTGTAAATTTAACAATTTTTATAAAAATACATCCTTTGAATCTGAAAATTCAAATATTTTGTTAAAAATTCGTCTTTTTGGGTTAAACTTTAAGCAACAACAAAATCAACTCATTCCTTAGAAAATTAAGTTTTTATTTAAGATTCATATTTTGTTGCTGATAAGCCAACTTAACATTTTTTTTTAATAAAAATAATTTTTTCTGAAAATTTGTCTTTTTGATGTAAAAGTTCATCTTTTTCAGTATAAATATTGCATTTTCTTGGAAAAAATGCAACTATTTTTTGGAAAATTTAACTATTTCCTAGAAAATTTCTTTTTTGTTTATAATTTCTATTTTTGTATTGAAAAGTCAATTGAAATCATTTGAGATCAAAATTTAACACTTTTTTTTTAATTTTTGTACTTCAATTTAAAAATTGACCTGTTTTAGTAGCATTTTTCATTTTTTGGACAAAAATGCAACTGTTTAATTGAAATTTTAAAAATCTTGTTAAAAGATCATACATATTTGGATTAAGTTTTTTTTATTTTTTTATTTTCATCTGTTTTAGAATAAATTTCATTTTTTTAAAAATAAAAATGTAACTGTTCGGTTGAAAATTCAACCTTTTTTTTTAAAGTTTGTCTATTCGATTTTAAATTGCACATGTAGTTGAAAATTAAACAATTTTGTTGAAAAATCATACTTTTCGGAAAACAATTTTACTGTTTTTTTTGTCGTTGAAAATTAAACTATTTCCTAGAAAATTGACTTTTTCTTTAAAATGTATGTTTTAGTGTTGAAAAGAGAACTGAAATATTTTCTAGGTGAAAAATCAATTTAAAAAAATGTGTCGTTTTTTATTAAAAATTCATCTGTTTTAGTGGAAATTATATTTTTCTTTTATAAAATTCAACTCACTTTGTAGAGAATTCATCTATTTTGTTAAAAATTCATCCTTTTTGGTGAAAAAATGGTATTTTAAAAAAAATTAAAATCCATCCATCCCAAGAGAAATTAATTTTTTTTTGATAAAAATGCAACTGTTGGTTTTTATAATTCATCTATTAACATTAAAAATTTAATTGTTTGCGTAAAAAAATTATTTCTTGTTTAAATATTCATATTTTTATCATGAAAAGTGTCGACTCAAATCTTTTTCAACAGAAAATCGAATTATTTTTTTTACAATTATATTTTTTCAAATGCAATTTTTTTGTTAAAAATTTTTTTTCTTTGCTTGAGTATTCAAATACTTTTTTCAAAGATTTGTTTGAATTAACTTGTTTATTCTTTTAGTTGGAAATTCGTTTTTTTGTTGCTTTTTTTTTTTGTTTAAAATGAATATTTTAATTGAAAATGTAACTTCACCATTTTTTAAGGTTCATCTTTTTTAGTTAAAAATTCTCCCTTTTTAGTAAAAAAAAAAAATAATTTTCTTGTTTGGAAATTTCTTTTTTGATGGGTAAAATTGCATCAGTTTCGAGAAAAAATTAATTGTTTGCTGAAAAGTCATATTTAGGTTTGAAAATTCAATTTTTGTAGAAAAAAATCGTGTTTTGGTTCAAGTGAAAAATCTTTATTTGTTGAAAATTCGTTTTTTGGGTTTCAAAATTCTTTTCTTTTGTATAAATCTCATATTTTGTTTGTTATGTTAAAAATATTACAAGATTAATTAATTATTAATTAATTAATTTTCTGAAAATTGATTTTGGTAACTGAAAATTCAATTATTTTGTTGAAAATTCGTTCAAAAATTCACCTTTTTAGTTGAAAATTAAAATGTTTTCTAGAAAACTCTTTTATTTGTGGACACTAATTTGGTTAAATAAAAATTCAACTATGCTGTTGAAACTTTTTATTAAATTATTTTTTTTTAGTGGAGAATTTAACTAATTTAGCTGGTTAATTACATTGTTTGAAAATTGATCTGGTTCTTTGAATATTTTTTTTGTAAAAATACTCTTGTTAACTATAAATTTAACTATTGTTTAAAAATTGATTTGCACTAATTTTTTGATTTAAAATTTATCTATTCCATGTAAATATTTCCTAATTTTAGTTGAAAATTTATCTCTTCTCGAAAATTATATTTTTTTACTGAAAACTTAGCTATTCAATTTTTCACTGAAAATGTAGCTATTAAATTTTTAGTTCAATTTAGCTATTCAATTTTTAGTTCCAGTTCAAGATTCATCATTTTCATTGAGAACAAAAGAAATTAATTTTCAGGAAAGTAGTTCAACTTTCAAAAAAGGAGTTAAATTTTATTAAAAACTTTTATAAATAATATTTCAATAAAAATAGGTTTTAATTAAAAACAAAAAAAGGTGGGTTCAACTAACAATAACGAATTTTAAACCAAATAATTGAATGCTTATCTAAAATAGATTAATTTTATTAGATTAATAAATTAATTTAATTTAATTTTAATTTTTTTAAATT
>JAAAKG020141585.1:0-11822 GCA_010014905.2 Druon quercuslanigerum | reverse complement strand
GTTGCGCGCAGGGAAAGGGGAGGCTGGCGTAAGCGACTGACCGATGATGGAATTTTTCGGACGGCTGTTAGCAAGGTCGTTTCGCTTGCTTACAGCGTAGTTTTAGCCCTCCGGTAAGAGTACCGTTACTCTGGCCATTGTTCTATCGGGTGACTCACTCAAGGGGAAAGCAAACTCGTCGTTTTCGAGGCTGTGAAATTGTCAAGTGTCACGTAGGATCTTCACTCAATTTTACTTTTGAAAAATTGAGTGGAGATCGAGTGGCCCCTTGAGTTGATTTCCCAGCGACTATCAACTCTCTACTTATGACACATAACATTTTTATACACAAAGTTTTTTTGAAATTTTGAAAAATTGTGGAACTTACGCCTTATGGAATTTAAGGATCACATTTTTTTAATTTATATCTATTTCGGTAAACGATAATTGCATTTTAATAAAAATTTGTCCACATTAACTTTATTTGACATTCATTATTTAGTCGGAAATTCATGTATTTTTTCAAATTTCCTCTTTCCGGTATAAAAACAATATTCTTCGTTGAAAAATCATGTTTTTGGTTAAAAAGTCGCTCTTTACTTGATTTTTTTACTCGTTTTTGCATGTATCCTTAAGGGGGTAGTAGAGTAAATTCGGTCAAAATAAAGCCATTTTTAAATAATTTTTTTGAAAAAAAAACGATTATTGCAAATGTATTTTAGTAATTGGTACACAATAAAAAATCATTCTAAGAATAATTTCAAAAATTTTCAGTAAAAAAAAAACATTTTTAAGCTTGCGAGAACAAATTTTCTGATAGACCCCGAACAAAAGCTACTTTGTCGTGCCACGCAGAACTCAAGACTAGATTATCTGATACCTATTATAAAAAAAATTTAATTAATATATGAGTTTCTCTTGGTTGCAACGCTGACTTTAATTTTTATATATTTCAAAAAAACTTTTGGTAACATTTTGAAGGGAATACATCGATTTTCGAGAAAAAATCGACATTATTTATTGTTAAATAAACAATAATAATTGCAAAAAATAATAAAACTCAACGATGCGACCTTGCAAATTATGAATAGAAAAAGTGTCCAGAAGACTTTGCTCCGATTAACTTAAAATTTGGACACAATATTCTTAAGATGTTGTACACTCATTTTATAAAGTAAAAAAGCCAGGCTTTTTTTCGTTACATACCCTACTACCCCCTTAAGTAATCTCAAATAATGTCAATTTCTATCCAAGATGACTTGCTTATTCGTTTTTTAGTGCCAAAATGGACCTTTTTAGAAAAAGCTTTTAACTTTGTAATCTTACGCTATACCAATATAAATACACGCAATCATGAAACCTATAACAAATAAATGATCATATTGACCGTGATGTTTACTTTCGTTCTTGAAAATAACGTGATTTTTTCATGTCTCGATGTTTCAATAAATAACAGAAGTTTCTATAAGTGAGACTTAAAGCTGTCCCCAAGGACTTACTCATACACGTCTTACATGCCTCTATTACGCATGCGCAAAAGGAGCCCATTTTCAAAATAAAGCAGCTTCTGTAACCGTGGCAAAAATTGCCACGGCGCAAATAGGCTCATAATCTGGTGAAGGTTAGTATATATAGCAGTGCAAACATTCCAAATTTTTCAGTCGAAATTCTCGAAATCTGCTCAATACCAACAGAAAAATGAAGATCGCCTGCTGCATTTTAATTATTACATTTCTGATTTATCAGGATTTCGTCGGTAAGTGTAATTTGAGTAACAATACTTATAATTTTTCGAAAAATCTATTTTTTGAGGCTTGCAAGTTTTATCCTACAATATTTTTAACCTTCTGTGAGTTTTTGCAAATAGAAATTTAAGTTGTTTAATAAAAACACATTGAGTCAGACTGATGTGTAGTCAACCTCTTAACAAATTTGTTGCATAATAAAAAAATCTTTGTATATAAGTTAATGTTCTGTACACGAGGAGACCCATATTGTATCAATGTTTGCTAACTGCGTTGTTGCTCGAACCTTTCAACATTAACTCCTGCATTTTTAAACTAGTATTTCTTGTTCAACATATTGGACATTCATTTTAATAATTTTCTTTGGTGAAATAATTTTTTGGTAAAATTTTCCAAATTTTTGGCATATTATCAGGGTTAAAGAGTAGAAATTGTCCTTAAAATTGTATGAAATTGAGTAATTGGTTGTTTTTAAGGCTTCCGATTTTGAACCTAATGAGAAAATTACAAGGTTTACTATGGTGGACATGAAAGTTTCTATTTAGTTTCTTTGTTGAGTTCTACGTTAGGTAGAGGAGTCTGCAGAACCTCGAAGTTTGTCTAGAGCAACTCAGCTTCTTGGCATCTTCGCAATGATTGATCTAGAGAGGTTATAAAAGTGATGTTGGCGCAAGTAGAATATAGCTGGCGATAGCACAAATTTTTAAATCCTGCTTTCGCTAATCTTAAAGTAGTGGTTCGAGTTAAACGTCCTAAAGTTCTCCAATTGTCGTAGCCCCTTATTGTCCATTGATGTTTTTGATTTCGAGGAGAAGATACATAAAATAAAAATATAAAAAATGAGAAAAAATTAGTTTATGAAAATATTAACGAATCAAACCATGCAGCATCGTGTGTAAATATTAAAAATAAAAAATGCATTCATTTTGTATTTGTTCTCACAGAATCAAGTTCGCAGGGCGACCAACTTCCTAGAGTTTCTCGGCCCGAAAAATTGCCCATTCGCCGGCGCAAGGAACCTTCTGCGGGCCAATCTTCTTCAGATCACCCTTCTTCGAGTGAACAAAGTCAACAAGATGTGGGGGGTAAGTAATTTGTTTTCTAACGTAACTTGTTAAAGTTGCGTTACAAATCATAAATAACACAAAAGGTCTTTCACTGTAAAAACTAAACATCTCTTTTTACTTTATAATTTTTTAGGTGTCCTGTTGTTCAATATGCGAACTTTATGTTGTTAGTTTTAATGTAAAACAAATAAATCTTGGGTTTTACCAACGGTCTCATTTCAGTGTCACTTATCCGTAGGCAAAAAACCATGAAAAACCCAAGAACGTTCTTGGGACGTTACTAGAACTTACATGGAAACCACGTCTTAGTACACACCATCTATTGGAGCAACTCAACTTCACCTACCTTAAGATCTGCAGCTTTCCAAGGCTTCGTCTCGACCACTGTGTTGTGTAGCTATGCCTTAGACGCTAGGTCGGCTGCAAAAAATACGAAGATCCCTTCCCTACAGAAATAGCGCTTGAATTATAGTGCCCTCCCTGAAGGGCTCAAGCTGCTTCGTAGTGTGCAGCAAGTCGAAGTAGCTCGTATCAGCTACTGTCATCGTCAGGGGGTTAGTTCACTGGGCAGCTATCAGTCTAGCCTCCTACAACTCCCGACGCCTCAGTGCTGGTTTTCGGCTATGTGGTTGTCGATGTTCCAGCCCTTGAAGCTGCTCTACTAGCTTGCTGCGCATGTCTTCTCAGTCTCCCTTTTAGGGAACCGTTGATGCTTTTCTTCTTTTTGGATGACACACTAGCCGCTCCTTTTTCCATAGCCTTATCCAGAAGGACCGTCAATTCCACAGCTCCGAGGGAAGCAGTTGGCACAGGCACGACCTAAGTTTGGTTTTCCTTCTTCTCCCTTCGATTTCGTGTTTATTTTGGCTGGATCGTTTTGGTCCCACGAGCAGCTAGGGAAATCAAAGGAGCGCCCCTGCAGATCCCCACATAGAGGGGTAAGTCTAATTACTCAGGAAGGTAGAACGGTGTCCCCGAGAGGCCTATAGGACGCCTTTATAACATCTAGGTGCTAAAGTGCCTCGGGAACGATCTACCTTCACCCATGGCTTAGGAAATTGTTCACATTGAGTGAGGCACTCAATAAAAATCCGTTCGTATGCCACCAGACCAACGGAGAGCAGTTTTTTGGTCGAAGTGCATGCTTTAGGTCATGCCAGCCCCGATTCCAAAAAATTAAAATAGGTCCGGGAGGGAACTCTACCCATGAATCCAGAAGCGTCGTGTTAGCTAGACTCTCACATCTTTCTACCATACTACCATCATAGATACCATGAGAGCCGGTTGGCAGGGATCCCTTCATCCATATCTTTACACGTGCAGGCCGAGCTCCGTTTCGAACCCATGCACCATACGCTTAAGCCTCTCCACCAACAACAAGGTGTTACAGTCCCTAGGGGAGGAACCTATAATAATCTCACATATATTTTTATCATGCTGACTTTTTTAACTTTAGTGGAAATATTTATTTATTGGTAATAATAGAGTATACATAATTGAAAATGATTGCAACATAAATTAATGATGAAAAATCTGTCGAAACTCAATTCATCTTCAAAAAATTATTAACTGGAAATTGAAAAATTCCATTTTTAAAATTAAACCACTTGATTGAAAGTTGAACTACAAGTGCTTGCTTGCAAAATAATCCGTTTTGGTTAAAGATTTAATTTTTGTGTTGAAATTTCTACCTTTTGTTAGGTTTGTTAGGCTTATTGACCAGGGGATTGTATTAATAATTTTGATGTTAATTTTGTTGTCTGCATGGTCTATAATTAATATTTTCTGAATATCGCGCCCACATTCTGCGTTCAGCTTACTATTAAACTTAAAGGACAAGCCCGGTCTTCTAGTACGCCTACCCTAGATAATCCTTCTTAGTTATTTACGTCGTAATCTCGTGTTGAGGAATATACTGTTAAAAAGCAGAATTCAGTTTTCAACCGATTTACAATTTTTAACATTTTTAAAAATTAAATTTCTAAGTTAAATATGGGGCGCGATCTTATGCTTCTAGTCGGTCGTTTAAGGACAAAAAAAATGGTACATTTTAGAGATAAGATACCACTAGTCAATAATTTAGTACTGACAACAGATGTTGTCACCATCAAGTAGAATAAATTGGCGAGACATTTAAAGTTGCATGTAAGAAATATCAATTTGCAACAGAGACCGCCAATTTGAAAGTCTTACCAGGAGCAAATAATTTACGCACGCGTATTTGGTATCAGAAATTAAGGTTAGGTTGTCCTGCAATATATCCAAAAGGTATCTTTCTGCTTTAATCTGGTCCTATGATCGTAACGTGGGACGTGGCATAGTTGGTGGGGACTTAATACGACGGTCCGGTAAAGATCTCATGCTCTGAGGACACAGCTTGATGCCTCTAAGAGCACTGATGATCAGGACGACTAGAGTTTTGGAATTTTTGTGGTATCCCTGCCCATATGAAATGTAATTTATCCCAAATTGGCCTTAACTGCTTGTTACGCACAATATAAAGTCTATTCTTCTATTTCCTCTTGCGAGTTTATTAAATAAATTAAGCAAGCCACTTTTTTATGGAAATTGAGTAAATATTTTATGGGTGAGAGGTATCTTTGCAAACCTACATTTTTCAAAGTAGGCTACCGCATCCTCTCTACCAATTTTAGTTCAAGGGCTAAAGGTAGCCTAGCTATTTTAGGGGGAGGTGGTTGTGGGAGTGAATGGAGGCAATTTTAATCGCGGATGTGAAAAGTAAGCTAGCCGCCATAACAGTAGGAGGAGTTAGGGTAGGTGGAGTCAGGATATGGTCCCTCGCATATGCAGATGACATTGTCTTGCTAACAAAGAGCGAAGCCTCGAAAAACTGGGGCAGCACTTAGGTCCGAGGGTATACCCGCCGTTCACCAGCTACATCGTCCCGCCCCTCCACGCACGAAGCACTGGCGATAACTAACAGCGAATCAAACAAACTTATGGCGAACGCCATAAGAAAAAAACATAAATGAAGAGAAGATGTCGATTACAGAAATAATTGGAAAATTTACAGATGTGACGTCAAAAATGTCAAATGCGGCTGAAAGGCAGCAAAACGTCAGTATGGCGGTGGAAAATGGGATCAAGTATATGGCTGAATTGATCCAATATTTGAAGAGGAAACGAAGAGAGCGAAATAGTACAATACGGGCACCCCAAATACACCGACGTTACGGGCCAAAAGATATAGAAGCAAGTAGTCCTGCTGAAAACTAGGTGGCCAAACACAGGCCAACTGGTGAAGAAACGTCAAGAGAATGGAACACTGTCGTAAGCAGAAAGACGAATGCTGAGTGATATCAGACGCTAAATCAAGCCTGAGGACACAGACACAGATATCCGCTCCATTCGTCGTACGCTTTAGGGCGACATGTTGATGGAGCTAGGAAAATGCACGAAAAATATGCAAAGCTTTGTGAGTGCCATAAAGACGTTAGTCGGAGATACAGGAGCAGTCAGGAATCTGGTACCCATAATAATTTCAGAAATAATGGAATTGGGCACCATCACAAACAAGGAAGATGTGGGGAAAGCCTTGTGAAGTGACATTGATGGAAACGTTACAGACTTCAAAATCACCTTTACCAAGGAAAATAAATGCATTCCACACTTTCTTCACGAGCTACACTCACAGACGTGATGTTAGGTAGTGAATATCATAGGAAAATCATAGCCGGTTAGTTGGAATTGGTCTTATGTCAGAAAAAAATCATAGCAGCAATCAACCATGCCCATACCAGAATGTAAAAAAATCTTTATCTTGATAAAATTATCATCTAACCTTAATCTTAATATAATCAACTAAATTTGCACATGTTTCTATATCGTACTTCATGTCGCTGATTGAATCCTTGCTCATGGCTAGATTTAGATTCAATCCAACCTGATAGCCCATCCCGACATAAAAACGCCTTTCATAGGTTTATTGGAAAAGAAGTTCTATTAAATGATTCTCGAATTACTTAAATTTAAAATAATCCTAGAGATTAAAATCAATTCTCTATGGGATGTTAGCGTTAAACGATACCAGACACTCGTCGAATGTTTTACGGTCAATTAATTTCTGTTATTTCTGTAAAAACTTTTTATTGGACAAACATGATCAGACAAGAAAATTGCGTTTTTCAATTATCATATTATCAATTCAGGCGATAAATCATTCCATATACTTGTAGCTTAAAGTCTTTTGCAGTGAACCCTCTTTATCCTTCAGCTTGTCACATGCAGACCATTTGCGCTATTGGCCAAGACCGCAAAGTAAATTCCTGTCGGCAGAATCATACACAGCCTATGATGCATTTGGGGAAATGAATTTGTATAAAATTAAGTCATTTTTAAACAGGTAGAGGTAGAGAGACAAGTGGACCCCAGGAATAAAGAGAGAGACCACATTTGCCCTTCTCACTCTCTCTTCTATATGATCATTATTCCTTATTCCTTTCCTTATCCCTTATTCCCCCGAAACAGGAAGCCCAGGTACATAAACCATTTTACTTACAGTACCGCTCTTCCCTGCCGCTTCCACTCCTCTCCTCTGCCACCTCTTGTCCTAAACACCATAACCTTTGACTTATCTGCCTTTAACTCTAGCTTATTTTTGTTCAAGTATCTTCTCAACCTTTTCATCATCGCCTTTAAAGCATCTTTGCTCTTTGTTAGCAACACAAGGGACCATATCCTGACTCCTCCTACCCTAACTCCTTCTACCGCTATAGCGGCTAGCTTACTTTTCACGTCCGCGATTAAAATTGCCTCGATTGACTCCCACAATCCCCTTCCCCTAAAATAGCTAGGGTACCTTTAGCTCTTGAACTAAAATTGGTATAGAGGATGCAGCAGCCTGCTTAGAAAAATGTAGAGTTGCAAAGATACCTCTTACCCATGAAATATTTACTCTATCTGCTTTAAAAAGTCGTGTGCACAATTTATTTAATAAAATCACAATAAAAAATAGAAGAATAGACTTTATATTGTGCGTGACAAGCAATTATGGCCAATTTGGAAAAAATTACATTTGATACGGACAGGAAAAAAAATTCCAAAACTTTAGTCGTCCTGATCATCAGTGTTCTTGGAGGCATTGGGCTGTGTTGATGATGTATAACTGGAGTATAACCTGTACACGTTAAAATTTATTAATGCTATTGGCTGAAAAAAAGAAGAAGATTTGAAGGCATAAGTTTTGTTAACCCTCGCGGCTTGTTAAGTTTCATTGGGTTGAAGTAAAAACAAAACCCTGAGGATTACTTGGCGATAGATCAAAAATATTTCTTTTAGAGGTGATTTGACGCGAAATATTAGAAGCTTTCCAATAGCTTTGTCAAAAAGCTTCTTTCCTTTTCTTTGCCGGTTTTATCATGTTTCAAATTGTAAATAAGCTTAAATAAATGAAACTCCAACTTCGGTAGCAATTTTGTTTAGTGAAAGTATTAAAAAAAAAATTTTCCTTTTCTATTTGTTCATACAGAATTAAATTCGCAGAGCGGGAGACGCCGACTCCTTGGGCATGCTCGCTTCCGTTTCAAACCTTCTTTGAGCCACTCAAGTCAATCAGCCAAACACCCTATGTTGAGTAAGTAGCTTCTTCTTTGGGTGACTGATTACAGTTACGTTACGTAGCAAACAAAATTAACTCATCACAGTTAGTTTACATGAAGAAGTAACTTTATTTTCTTGAGAATAATTAATTTGACACATTAAATTAAAAGGATTGAATCTCTATAAGCGTGATACAAAGAGACAGGCTCATACATGATTATTTAAAATATTTCAATTGTTGAAGACTTCAAAACAAATTGCAAACACTCTTCAAAACCATAGAAAAACTATAACCACAGGGATCCGACCCTTGGCCGTAATCCTTCATCACGTCTGAAGTCCAGAATTCACTGAAAAAAGACTCAGTGAACATAAGTAGCTTCAATGTGCTGTGCAATAATTACCTTTTAACATCTGAGGATAAACTCTCACCTATAATTACTCAGCTCGAATAGAGGATTAGCAGGATATCGGGAAAAACGGCTGATCGATAGATGTGTCTAAAAGACACAGTATCTTCCAAGCGCTACGTATCGATTGCCTGAACTGATTAACGGAAAGCTTTTGATTCAACCTGCTGTAGACTCAACATCTGTCTGTTAGAAAGCTTAAAGGTTCATCAGCACATCGTGTGGTGCATAGATGAATTGATTCCACTTTGGATACCAGATTTACTATCTCATCTGGAAGATATCGTGTAACAACTAACAAGGTCACTTTTTAGAAAGGTGTCTTTCAGGGTGACACCATGAGCCCTCTCCCCTTTTCCCCCACATTATTGCCCCTGTATTTCGCACTTTGCTATTTCGAAGAGTACTTCTGCTGCAAACCTGGAAATATAATAATGCATAATGGGACCTATGTATTTCACATGAATGATCTTATGATATATACTAAAAAGAAAGAGCACCTGGATCCAGTTTAAGGATCTTCAAGAAAAATAGATACAGGAGATTGGAATGGAGTTTAGGTTAAAAACATGTGCTAAGAGCGTGTCACAGAGCCGCATTCAGGACCTAACGTCTATAAAGGATACTCTGGAAAGTAGATAAAAACGTTTCCTTCGACGGATTTGGTTTTAAATTTTGAATAATTTTACTTGAACTCTTAAGTTAATGTACCTGTTTTAAATAAATTTTTGCGTGGTAGCAAAGGTAGCAAATGTACTAATCAAGTAAACCGGTCCGTATTTGTCTGAATGTTCAAAAATGTAATTTAGAACAACGGCTGCTACGACCTACTACGCGTTGTGAAAAAAATCACCTTCGAACTTTAACCTCCATAAAATTCAATTTTGCTCCTGGAGCACTGGGGATTCTTTCTATTCGACAGGTGAAAATATTTATTATTCAGAAACAATAAAAACCGGGAAATACATTTTTAGTACTAAAGCTGGGTTCTTCGTTTCACATCACATATGGTGATCGACAAGGAATAATCTGGAGTACTTTTTAAGAACTTTAGAATTTGAGGTTATAATCAAACTTTTTTAAAAAGTGATTTGAATATAGAAAATGGGGAAAATGGGAAATTCTTGATTTTTATTTTTAAATTTCTCACTCGGTACAGTTTATAAGATTTTCAAAGGATTTGAAAAAAGGTTCCCCTTTTTTGCTTAAACTATAAATCAAATTTAAAAGTGTACATAAGCTTGAGTAAATGAAACCGAAATTTCTGTAGCATGGTATTCTTGGGGTAAATACTCTAAATTACGAATTCATCCATTTATGTTTGTTCTTACAGACCCATCTGAAGCGTTCCGGAGCTCGCGCTCGCGGTCGCCCAGGCGTAACCAACATTCCGCAAGCCAAGCTTTGTCCAGCCAATCAAGCCGAATAGCGGATCGATCGTTTTTAGGTAAGCAACATTCTTTTTTACATGACTCGATATAGTTACGTTGCGCAATAAACAAGTTAACTGGATATAGTTGTGTTAATTAAAAAAGTGAATTCAAGTACTTTGCAACATAGCTAGAGAGTGAAAGTAAATAATAATAATAATTTATATTTTAGATAACTACGCTTGAGAGAAAAAGATTCGTCTTGTTAAAAGAAAAAGAATATTATTAGTATGCAATTCATTTTGTTGAAATGTTTTGTTTAGGAATTCAAAGCGCTTCAAATTGAATTTCATATAGTAACTTGTATTATTAATTTGCATACAAGAAATTTATTTCTATTTATCGAATTTGAATTTCATGAAACTTTAAATAGAACAGTTTGTGTGACCTAGCGGCTGATATATTCCTCTATTCCCCAGTCTACAAACATTTCTTTTCCCAGAGTTCACGAAATTTATAACTCTTTATTTTGTCTTACCAAAATAGATGACAGTCGAGCCACAGGAATCCCTGGAGGAAACGTTTTAGTACATCTGCTTGAACAGATTTGTATTCTTGAAGGTAGCCATTTTTTTCTACAAATGCCAGGTGATGAAGTTATCACTGGAACTTTACACGAGGAATATTTAAGAGATCGTGTTCCCAGCTGGTTGCCAGTAAAAACTGGACATAAGAAAATAGATGCATCTGAGCCTGTTTTTCTATACATGTATGGTATGAATTCCACTTTTTTGAAAGCGAACTTCGAAGAAAAGGTCCCAACAAAAATTGATCTCAATGTTCATGGTTACAAGTGTTTTATAAAAACAGAAGACAAACTGTACGAAGTAGATCTTGTGCCACTTCCTGGAGGTCAACAAATACATTGGCCTCGAAGTGCAGCCATTTATGTAAAAATGCCAGGAAACAATTTAATTTATGCGGGGTTACTGAAACTTCTTGCAAGGGACAAGGCACCCATCTGGATTAATAAGGAAAATTTTGAGGAGAGGCGGCTACTTTCAAATTAACTGGATCTGGCTGACAGCGCTTAAAAGCATGAAATCGTTGTTAAATAGAGAATTAAAAAAACATTTTTAAAGTAAATAGTTTGTTTTACCAAAAATTATAATGCTTGAGTAAATATACAATTATTTAAAATAAGATACCACAATAAGATAATAAGCTAAGGCAGGAAAATAAGATAAGATAAGAAAATATGTTTTCAGAATAGGCAGTGGACGCTTTGCCGGTACCGGCAAAAAATGTTCTGCCGGTACATTATTACATAACGTTATTATACAATATTACATTTTCATTACATTCTTTATTACATTTTTAATTAATTATTACATAGTTATTGTTATTGTACTTAACATTAACAAGACCTTGGGAAGGTGAAGGGTTTTGACTAACCCCCACGAAAGTTTGGAAAAGGGTAGGGTTTTCACCAATATTATTTCTGTGACCTGTCAAAGTGGTGCTTTCCGCCCCACGAAGCGGTGGAAAGTGGACGGATTTAAACAACATTATTTCAATGTCCGGTCCAAGAGGTGCCTTCCCGAACCCACAAGACCACGGTGTGCCCACTCCCATATATTTTGAGGGGGTACTTAACGATTGTGGTAAGGCAACATTAGCGACACCAAGGGG